>VYYJ01001661.1:0-28272 GCA_021029165.1 Cyphoderus albinus | reverse complement strand
GTGTTTAGCAGGAGCCCCAGTTATGTGCCCAGAGAGAGATGAAATGAAAAATAGAATATAGAAAAAAGGCTCTTTTTTGTCTTGTTCTTAGCCGGAGAGAACCGTGAGAACGTTCTTTTCTTCCTAATTTTTTTGGTTTCAAATACAGGTAATAGTAGGAATAATTAATTACAATTATGGGTAAGCCGGATTGAATTATTTAGAATTAATAACCATTCTTAAAGAGGGGTAAACGAGAAATATTTTTTTTGATTTACGGATAAGCCGGAAATAATAAATTTGTTTAACTGGTAATCATGTAATAATTTGATTTTTGGGTAAGCCGAAACAATTAATTTGTATTTTGGATACGCCGGAATTAATAATTTTGAATTACGGGTAAGCTGGAAATAATTAATTTGATTAACGGTTAAGCCGGAGCAATATCTATGAATTTAGGATAAGCCCGAAACAAATTTTTACAATTAACAGGTAAGACGGATTTAATTAGAATTACGGATAAGCCGGAAATAATTATTCTACATCATTACAGATTCACGACAATAACAATAACTTAAAGAGGTAAAAGATTCCTAAAAGTTCGTTTTAAAATTATTTCCATTTCGTCAGTAATCTTGTAGCACCCACAAATTTCCATATCAAGGTGTACATAATTGTCGTTGTCGCCCTGAAAAATGAACATTTTCTGATTAGTGCTTAAGAAAGTTTTGACATTTTCATGTATGTTGTCATCTGCTCCGAAATATGACGATCTTTGCCGTTGTCGGTTAATTCCTTTGTCTTTCAGTACTTGATGAAGGAAAGAGGATCGTCTATTAACACCCATCAGGATTTCCTACAACATGTGAAAATATAACCTTTAACACTGAAGATATAATTAACTAAAGAAGACCATGAGTTTTTATTGAAAATAAAAAATTATGAACATACAATCCAAGCTGCCTCCATAAGTGTACCTCTGCTTCGGTCATATATAACTGAGGAGAAAAGGTAGACAGAACTGTTTCTACGGAGTGCTTTACATACAGAAGATTCTTTAAATCCCTGTCTATTGAAATGAGTAACCCGATATCCAGCTCGGACGCTTTCTGGTAAACCTGACATTCCAGCGTATACGTCGAAACGTGCAGTTCTATTGACGCTATGAGCAAGTAAGTCTTTTGCCGAAGCTTTACTGCCATCATTTGGAGTCACTATGAGCAAACCATAAACAACGACATTCTGCCAACTTTGTTGCAACGCATCAAGTTCTTGAAACATATCATCCACTCTTTTTTTAATAACACTACTGTCCAGGTTAGTTGGCTCCACATCTTCAAAATTGTAGAGAGGAAACATAGGATGCTCCTGATCCAGGTTGCGATTCCATCTCAAAAAAACCCTTAATTTGACAAAAACAATTTAAAAAATAAATATTTTTTGTTAGTGCCGGCTTATCCATAAATATAAAAATTATATTTTTTGTTTTATCATTATATACATATCAATTATTGACGGCGTTGTCATTCTGTCAAACCCTAGAGGAGTCATCTGCATTAGGTTCAAGTGATGAGGAAATAGATCAATACGGCAACATGATCTACATTCATCTACACAGAAAAGATTCGTTGTTGTCAAAAAGGAACCCAGACCGATGGCGTATTCCCTCATAATTGCATACTCCTGCTTCAGAATTCTTGTTACTAAACATCCGGGCAACCAGTTGAATACAAAGTTAAACTTAACTCCGTTGACCGCAGGTACATATCGTGTGTGTAGAATGTGTGCAATCTGTGGAAAGTCGTAAATCACAACAACTTTACCTTAAGCTCTTAATAAAGTTGTAAAAAAGTCGTTTATAATTACTTACGAAAACTGATGCTAGCCAAACGCTAATACTTTCATAACCGACACCCTTGAGAAGATCAGTATTGTAAGCATCATAATGTTCTTTCAAAAACTCATCACGCATCAGTTTTGGTATAATAGTACCATTTTTTGGTGTAAATGTATACAACACAAAATCTGTTTGGTGTTCGTCCAAGTTCTTTCCAAGATTTTCAAACCTTTCTTTGAAATTTTGAGGATCTCCCACAACTCTTTTGGGAATGAACATGATGATCTTCCATATACGCATTATACTCACCACCTTGCTGACTCCTACAAGGTTAGAGACTTCGCGTCTTGTCGCATCAGCAAGAGAACCCGTATTAAGAATCAAAGTAGGATGTGGTACTGTAGGATTATTTGAAGATGTTGTAGGGTTCGATTTCAGATGCACGTCATCGATATCTATTGGTTCTGTCTTCAAGGTAATCTCAATACGTCTGTTGGTGTCTTGACAGTTGGAACTCACAGTTGTAGGTGTGGGTGGGGTGTCTTTAACGTTAAAGCTGATCGTAGCATTTCCTCTTTTCTTATAAATGACCATGTAAGGCTCCTTCTCGTCAAAAATATATTCTTCAACGTTGACAGTTTCATCTTCCATGCGTATCCACCCCGTAGATGACTTTAGGTAGGCGATGTAATGACCCTGTTGCGCGCTGTGTCCAAAATGATTTATGGTTCCAAAAATATCGTAGCTGACAGTCTAGTTAATAATAAAAAAACAAACAGCTTTATTTTTGCAAAAATGAAAACTCAAAATAAATGTATCATCTTATTTTACCTCATGATTTCCAACAGTTATGTTTAACTCCTCTGAAACAGCAACAGGATTCGACAACTTGAAGTGTTCAAAAACACCAACTGCTACTTGAATGCTGATGTATCTTCGGATACATATCAGGGCAAAAGTCGGCACCGTCTCAATTGCATCCCAACTGTCTGGAAGACTATCCACAAAATTTAATAAAATCATGAAACAAAAGTTGAAAGATTCATAATAAATGCTAGAGCAAAACATTTAACCACAGTACAACCTACCTTTCTCTTTGATATACGTCGAATAATTCCTGAATAGACCTTCGTTCATTACCGTCAGTCGGTAGAGTGAGCATGAATGCATTTCCATACTGTGATTCTCCGCTTTCTCCGGTGATGCAATCTTTAATGGTAAAGGTTAAATGATTGTATTAAATTAGGCTTTACATAATACGAAACGATTAAAAAATGTACAGTTATTACTTATGGATGTGAATTTCCTTTTGAAAGCTTGCAGGTTGCATGTATTAATTAAAAAAGACAAGAACGAAAACGCATCGCTTTGTTTGTATGTCTCAAGGTCATAATCATTCGGTAAGCCTACGAAAAAATCATAATTAAGTTATTACAACTACTACAATTGCGATTTTGTGAAATTAATTTGAAAGACTGATACCTAAACTGTCAATCAACGAATACATATCCATTGGAAGGAATGGCACCGAGTCCGCGGCCTTCATGGTCCTTAGAATGGCGAATAATTTGCATGTCCAGCAGTTGAACATTTCACCTGCATCAGGTTATTAGATAATGAAATATGAACTTCAGTGATAAAAAATACTACCCTTGGTTATAACAATTTAACAAAAATTTAAATTAACTCACGATGATCTTTGTGAGAATGGTCCGGAAGTCTACCCCCATCGTAGAGAACCTGATACACCATTTGTAAACTGGCGTTTACATAACACATGTCCCCCGGGTTAATTAACGGTGCGCTTGGAATTGGATTCCACATTATCTCTTAAATAATCTAAACTTCACCGCTGTAGCTACCTGGCTTTCTTCACTAAATTTTAATTCAAAAAATTACTAGAAAATTGGGTAATAGTAACTTTAAATAAAAATGAACTTCAATGTTAAAAACACGTTTTATCTAAACTCTTCTCATTTCCCCGAAGTAATGACTTCCACTGTGATCAACTTGTGCTCTGAAAATAAAATACATTTCCCAGCAGAGTATACATTTAGTAGTTTTGTCCAGATTTTTTGGGCACCCGACGTCGAAAAACATCCAAGCGAGCACCCTAGTCGGTAGATCCGAAATAGAATGTAAAAGTATTTTACCTGATAATAGAAGATAACATCTCATAGAAGAATTCGATTCATCGCTAAAATAAATCATACGGCACAAAGCTTTGTCTACATAATAATAAGGAAAAAGTAATTTGTAACTTATGGTTGTGCATTTTGCATTACATTTCTTTCACTTCATCTATAAAGATAAAATTAAATGCAAAGTTCATTGCATTTAAATTGCATGCAAGAAAAACATGAGTAAAACCGAACTAACTCACCTTAAACCTTAATATACGAGGACACTTATTTTAAAGCACAACTTGAAAAAATGACATTTGGGTCATGGTTACATAATTTAGATTTCAAAAAAACATCTCGCAATGATTCTTGTTTCATCGAGGTGAAAATCGACTAGTCGCTCAGCTTCACAAAAAATCGTTTTTCAGTTCTCAATTAACATTTTTCGCATTTAGTTTCATCTTCATCAATTCAGAGTCTTATCCAACATGGCGGCTAATGATAACCCGTACCTTTATGATCAGGCGTACTGTCAATACACAAGCGCTCGATATATTAAATCAAGTAATTTAACTTTAAAGATATATTCTCATACATTTGTTTTTAATGCGTCTATTAACACTGCATTGTCCATCTCAGACGAGTACGAGCCCCACTGCAAACAATTCATGGAAAACTGCATTGAACAGCTTCATTTTGGTAATGCTACAAACGGTGCAGGACCGTCTTGTGATTGTCAGGTTACAGCAGAGGGAGTCAAGTGCCAAGAGACCTGCACTCTCCGGTTATCGAAAATTCAGTGTGCCGCATCATGTGGGAAAGCATGCACGAATCAACTGTAATTAATCTTTATTAATAAAAGTTACCATTCATAAACTAATCGACCATGTGCAAAAAACAAGGTTTAATATGCTCTTCTTTGTTCTGCCTTACAGCTTTTCCAAAACGGTCTTTCCTACCTGTATCCGTTTTGAAAGTAAGGATGAGTATGGCTTCTGTATTGCAGCGACTGAGGTGATTCGGGACAAGGTTCCCATACTCGAGTTCGTGGGTACAGTGCGGCAAGGCCAACTACGGTACAATCAGCTTCATGCCTATCCTTTACGGCGATTTCGAAATCAAAGGAAGATGTTCATCGACCAGTTTAAAGAGGGTAACGAAAGTCGGTTTCTCTGTCATTCGTGGAAACCAAACTGCGAGGTACAAGAGTGGATAGTTGGGAAGGAGGTGAGATTGCTGGTCGTTACGAAGAAGGTTATTGCTGCAGGAGAGGTCTTGACCATCAGCTATCCCCAACGCATGTCGCCCCAAGAGGACGTGGAATCGGTAATATTTGTTACTATTGCGCAGTGTAATAATATCTAGTTTAGAAACATTTGCCTTTGAATTTTCCATAAAAGTATGGAATGGTTTTAAAAAAATATTTTTTCCGGCTTATCTATAAATCAACAAAAATTAATTAATGCGGCAGAAAGTTACAGGGAAGTGTAAAACAATCATTTATTGTCTAGGGATTAACATCAAAGGCAGTTGAATAACGCCTGTACGTAGTATTGGGAGTTTTATTTTTTCCGGCTTATCCATAAATTAACTAAAATCAATTAATGCGGCTGAAAGTTACAGGGAAGTGTAAAACAATCATTTATTGTCTAGGGAGGAACAGCAAAGGCAGTTGAATAACGCCTATAAGTATTATTGCGATTTTTATTTTTTCCGGCTTATCCATAAATCGACAAAATTAATACGCAGAGACATTGTAGCTTGGCTTCAGGGTTAAACATTGTTAAAATGGATAGGAATACCATGAGGGAAAAAAGAAGTTTGTACAAATATATAAGGCGAATTTTGGTTTTTTCCGGCTTAACCATAAATCAGGAAAAATGCGACGGCCGCCAGGAACCACTGCAAATGTGCATATTACACAGTAAATGCGTACGGAGAATCTGTAGAGAGCAATAGATAACGATAAAACCTTCTATTGCGAATTTTTGTTTTTTCCGGCTTATCCATAATTCAAGAAATATGCAACAGGCGTCAGAAAACACTGATAATGTGCACATTACATAATCAATGCGTATGGAGAATCCGTAGAGAGTGATAGAAAACGATAAAACCGTTTATTCTAATTTTTAATAAAATCCGGCTTAACCATAATTCAAGAAAAATACAACAGGCGCCAGGAAGCACTGCGAATGAGTATATTACGTAATCAATGTGTACGGAGAATCTGCAGAGATTGATATATGACGATAAAACCTTTTACTCTTTAAACCTTTAAATTTATATTACAATCCGGCTTAACCATAAATCTGACAAATCAAATGTTGCTCCAATAAGTTCTTTTCACTAATCACGAGTCATAAAAACTGTAGTACTGAAGATCCATTCTTTAAAATCTTTTTAGGAATTTTACCAAACTAACGACCCTCATCCTGAAGCCTGGAAGCCGGGAAACCCTCGACTAAACCTGTACAAGTATGGAAATAATTGGAAAAGTGCACTCTGGGTATACGATCAACCCAAACTGACAAAAAAAGACAAAAAGGGTGGTAAGCCGTACGTCTGTCGCTCTCGTACATGTGATTTCCGATACGCAACAGAGGCTGAGCTAATGGAACATTGGACTGAAGCTCACGATAACAGAGGATTGCCAGATTGTCGGAGAAGAAGCCACCCGTATGATGACGAAACATTGTAAAGATTTAAAAAAACAGACACTGAAATCATCCCCTTGAGTAATTGGCCTTAACAATACATGAATTTAAATGATAACCTCCAAATTTAAAGTAATCCCTTGCCTATAATTAAATTGAAATGAAATGATGCATTACAAAATTAATAAAACAAAGTAACATGAAAAAGACAACGAAATATCAGACAACTCTTTATTAGTATTCAAATTGATAATATATAAGTGCATAGCTCTAAGAATACTGTTAATGTCAAAAATTAAAACGAATCTTTATTTCATATTCTTTATTTTCATATTCTTTTCCGTTAATTGCCCGACCTGAGGTCTCATCTTTTGTTAGCATCCATGTCATTTCATACATGACAACAGTGCATTTAATGGCCTGAACAGCTTCACTTGTAGCATGTAGCTCTTGTAAACCTTTCAGTGAAAAAAATTTGAATCTGGTTGTCGTTGTTACAAAAAAATAAAACTGTAAAAGAAACAAAATGGCTGGCCGGAAAAAACGTCTTGAATCATCTGACATTTTTCGAACTCATTTTTATCAGTCATTATTTGTAGACGGTTTTGTAGAAAAAGATAAGCCAACGTCAGAGTCACCTTTTTATATTTTAGTAGCTTTATCATTGCAGGTCAAATATCTGTAACATTTACCAGCATTAATAGACTAATATTTCGTACCATCTTTGCTTCGGCGGAAATGGAACAAACAGAAATAGATGCCATAGTCTGGGAGGGAGAACCACAGGTGTCTGAAGCGAAGTTTGCTCAACTGTTTGGATTCTTTCTAATTACCAGAAGTAAGAAACATCAACTCAAAATGAACAAGTTATTTGTTAATATGAGCTGAAAATTATGATGACGGCATTGTAATGCATTCTTCATTTTCATTTTTGTAAACTTCAATGTTTAAAGATGAATTTGCCAACAATGAATGTCGTGCAGCTATGAACAAATCAATCCGCAAAGAATTTGGCGTCCGTGACAATGCGGATGACGTGGCGTGTAATTGCACTCCAGACGAAAACGGAAGAAGGTGCAAAGACGAAAGTTGTGAAAGGCGAGCTATGTTTATCGAGTGCCCTCCTGCTTGTGGAGAAGGATGTTGCAACAGACCGTAAGCTTTAACGCTAAACATTCATTACCAATTTGAATGATAATTGTAACTGACAACGTCATTAATAAATGTTCGACATTCTGTTGCTCTAAAAGGTTTGGCAATGGTACATTGAAGACCAAATTCAAGTTGGTGCCTAGAATTGGCCGGGGGTTTGGAATAGTCGCAAATGAATACATTCGTCCCGGACATTACATTGTGGAATTCCATGGTGTGATTCATGTGGAAACGGAGAACCCCCTTTATGGAAACACCATGTATGCCTGCCGCATAAAAATGCATTCCAGCATGAAGCCCAATGAACGCCTTGTGATCGAACCAACCCACCGCGGAAATATCGCGAGATACTGTGGCCACAGCTGCAATCCTAACTGCAAGATGGTGACAATGTATGCGGGAGATGAACTTCGCAACGTTTTGGTGGCTACTAAACCCATCAACCCGGGAATGGAGATAATGTGGGATTATGGAGAATTCGTCGCTGACCTTGGAGTGGAGGTACTATTTTGTTTTATAAATGTAGCAGGTTCTTTCAAAATATGTAGTCTGACCTTTGTATTTAAAATGCATGTTCCATTACTATTTGCCAGAATTGCCTTTGTCTGGAGGAGCATCACTGCAGAAACATGGAAAATGCGCTCAATTTCCTTGCTCAGAAATTTGCCATGATAATCAACGAGCTGTTCAACGCCGGAGGGAATACTCCTCAAAGGACTTCAACTGAAAAAGGACTTCAGAAAATGATCAGGCAAATCTGTGATGGATACGTCAGGTACATTTCTGCAGTTCAGTCCCCTCGTCAAAATGAGGAGCCTACTAGTAGCAGAAGAGCTTTGATGGCTGCTGGAATCCGCTCTCCATGTCCACCTTACCCGTGCTCCCCAACATCAAGATCCACGCCTCCTCCACCTCTGGGATCTCCAATGAATAGAAGAACGCCACATCGTAGATCTCCAAGATGCGATTCGGATTCACCACCAGTCCTGAGTCCTCAAGGCGCAGCAGCATTAAGTCCGAACGTCCCCATGCTTCAAGATTTAGACGATTCTGATCATTCCCCACACATGTTTGGCTTGGATGTCCGAGGCAGAGAAGCGGACCGTCGTTCCACATCTCCCAGACGCAGGGATTCGGAAGACGACGACGAAGATTTAAGGCGCTGCAACAGAAAAATGGGAAACAAGTCAAAATCATCAAAGCGAAAGGCAATGGTAATTTCCAGTGAATCGTCTTCAGGGGACGGCTGCACACCTACCGCAAAATTCCAGAAAGGCGGTTCGAAACAAAAGAGTAAGAAAATCTCAACGTTGAAGGGTAAATCCAGCAAGTCGACGCAGGTTCCTCCCATTCCAAAGAAACCTGCCCCGGTAAGACGGATAACAAGAGCAGGAGATAAACAGTCAGACCCGTGTCCTGCAGCATTGCCACCAATTTTGGAGGAAAGAAATATTCTCCAAGCTCCACGACGGCGGGCCGGAAGACGGCAATCTGTCCCATGTCCATCACCCTTCGACTTGGAAGCAGCGCCGCCTCCAGAGAGAAATGAGTTTCTTGATGCAAGAACGAGAACTACAAGAATGCAAACTCCTCCATGCCCTCCACCCATTGTATCTCCATTGGCTCCCAGGCGTCGGTTTCCTCGACCTCCAATAATTGATGCCAAGAAAACGGCACCCACCTGTGGTGCTCAATTATTAGCAGGCCTACGTCACATTGCACCAGATGAAGAAGAAGCTCCAAGATCAAGAGGCAGACCGCGAACCAGTCTTCCCACGCCACCAGGACCATCTGAGCTACCAAGAAATCCTCGAGGACGACCTCGATCAAATCCAGAGGGTTTCGCTAGGCAATGCGAGCTGTGCGGGGAATTTTTCCAGCATGCTGGGAACTACAACACTCACATGAAATACAAGCACAGCGATGAAAAGAATTTCAAATGCGATCGTTGCCCTGCGTAAGATTCATTATACAGCTTCAAAGGTGATTCTGAAATAGTATTTATCTTTAATGGTAAAGTTTTGTTTTGCAGGACATTCAAGACAGACCAGGATCTTGTGCGCCACAAAAAGACACACTTGCCGAAGGAGCAACAAACACGATATGGATGTCCGTCCTGTACTAAGACGTACTCCAGGGCCGACGATGTACGCGTTCATCAACGAAATACAAACTGTCCTGCTGCGGAGGCTATTGTTATCCCGCCAAAGAGAACCCCAAAAGCCAAAGATCCCAAAACCAAAAAGGGAAAAAAACCTTCCAAACCTGACACCCCCAGTGATGAGTCCTCCGATGATTGAAACCCTTTTTTAACAGATTCCGCTAAATCTCTAGTCACCATAATTCATTTAAGTCTTAAACCAAAATTACTAGTGCAATAAATATTCAATCATGAGAGTGCAAAAATTAAAATTAATGAAAATAAAAATCAAATAACAAGATATCTTTAGCGTTAAAGTTTTGTACTTAGGTTTACGTAATTCATACGCCTCTTCAGAACTTTGTCTACTTGAGGATTGGTAACCTTTAACATAGAAGTCAATTCTTTCACATCGCCCCATTACTTTCAGCACAAAGTCAAGCATAACCCACCCATTTTAAAGAGAGCAAACAATAGTCTGTCATTCACACAAGCTCAAGCTGCACCAGTATTGTTGACAGATTCTTCGGATGTTTACTGAAGCACAAGGCTATCACCTTTATCATTTAAGTTTCGGATTTCAAAATCTCACTTTTTAATTGGCAGCAAAACCAGAAGCATAAAGAACTGAGAAAATTGAAATGGCTGAGGACCCCTTCTTCTTCGACAAATGGTTTTGCCAGCTTACCGGATATCGTTACATCAACATGAGTAAGTTGTTAGGTTAGGTTGTGGCTTATAGTTAGTGACAAAAACTTTAATCTCATTTACACACCTCCGTTTTTTCTACAATTTCTGCAGATGAGTATCAACCAGGCCAAGAGGAAGAATTGGCTGAAATTTTGGAAGTTGGAGGTCTCCTGGCTCCAGAACCCTGCTCCTGCATTGTCTCTGAGGAAGGGAAGAAGTGCGAAGGTTTGGATTGTCCTTTACGACGCCACGGTGTGGAATGTGACGTGACGTGTGGAGATTTTTGCTGCAATAGGACGTAAGACTTCATTCAGTTGGAACGATTTTCAAAAATTAGTATTTAAAACCCAGTAAACAATTTATTCTGATATATAGCATTTCAAAAGGATTTCCAGACGACCTGTTGCAGTTCATATCTTCTGATGTTTACGGGTTTGCCGTTGGGGCTAGGAAGGACATTCCACGTGGGACAGGGATAATTGAGTACGTTGGTTCTGTACATGCCGGACAGCTGGGGGAAAATGATCGCTTTGCCTACCCGATTAATCGAGTGGGCATTGACTTACCAATGTACATCAGCAGCCGCGTGGCCGGCAATGAATCTCGGATGATTCCGAACTCCAATCGCCCCAACTGTATCATTCAGCCTTGGGTTGTCGGGCGTCAAATCAGACTTAAAGTGGTTGCTACCGATGATATTCAAAAATCTGAGGTTCTTGGTATTCGGTATCCTAATTTAATGTAATCATCAAGTATTTCATTACCAATTTAATATTGTTGAAGCGTTAACTGGAATAAATTTATCACTGTCTATAATCCGAAATGTTTAGTATGTGCTACAGGTGCTTTCATTCTTGTGTGTATGACTATTTGAATTTCTGATCAATGTTTCACATATTGCATAATTTATTTGCATTTACGGGTAAGCCGGAATAAAACAATATCCGTCTTTTAACTTTAGGAAGCATTTCCCCCGAGTGGGTGGGTGCAGGACACATCCTAGAGTAGTGTCGCATCATGATAAAACGAACCCCTGACCTTTGCATCCCCGCGCTTAGTTAATAATTATTTTTTATATTTACGGTTAAGCCGGAACAAGTCAATATCCGTCTTTTAACAATAGGAGGCGATTCCCCCTAGGCAAGGGTGTGTGGAACATGTCCCAGAGGAGTACTGATTCATACATAAACGATCCCAGTCTCGTACATCCCCGCAGATCCTTTATTTGAATTTTTTAAATTTATGGTTAAGCCGGATTTATTAAATCTCCGTCCATTTACAACACAAAGAATTTCCCCCGGGAGAGAAGGTGCAGGAGTTATAATAATGTAGTAGGGCGTCATGATTAAACGAACCCCTGCTTCGTACATCCCCGTGGTTCCTTTATTTGAATTTTTTATATTTATGGTTAAGCCGGAGGAAATCTATCCTGGGCTTTTAACAACAGGATGCATTTCTCCTGGGTATGGGTGTGTGGATAATGTTTCGGAGGAGCACTGCTTCATATAAAACCGATCGTCTGATTTGTACATCCCCGCATTTCGTTTATTTTAATTTTTTACATTTATGGTTAAGCCGGATTTATTAAATTGCCGTCCATTTACAACACAACGCAATTCCCCCATGCTAGGGGGTGCAGGGCATGATCTAGAGTAGTAAGGCATCATGAATAAAGGAACCCTTTAGCTGTTTATCCCCCCATTTAACTTTAAGATCCGGATGAAATCTATCCTCGGCTTTTAACGACAGGATGCATTTCCCATGTGTATGCGTGTGTGGATAATGTAGTATCAGTACTATGCATTGTTATGAACCGATAAAAAATCCGGCTTATCCATAAATACTTTTATTCTTCCGCAAGGTTCTGAGAGTTTGATCTACTTAAAATATTCTTGCATGGACAAATAGCATTGTTAGGAAGCAACCAAATGCCGCTTCGTAGCATTCCTCTAGTGTTTATTTAACTCCGGCTTATCCATAAATAAAGAACATTAATCCGAAGAGCCGGTATTATAGGGAACACTCAAACTAGTGTATTTGAATGATGATTACGTTGCATGAAAAATTCCTCATATCTGCAGCATTACAGTTCCGTCTAGTTTTATTTATGACGCATTTTAGCATAGCATACTGTTTCTCTCCTTGTTGATAAGAGTACGATATGTGTAATAATTATATTGGAAACTGTCACACAAATGCTAGAGCTTCACTCTGTTACAAACAAAACCAGAAAAAACGTTAAGTTTTTCAGATTTTTCTCAACTGGCTTTGTTAAAGAACCACGTGAAACCACGTTTAATTAATTTTTCAAGTTCATTTCCAAATTTGTCTTCAGAAAGATTGCTTCATTCGAAAATCCTTCTTTGTGATAAAAACTTTAACATTAAAGAAATTTGACCGATTTTTAAATTCAGTTCATAGTGATAAAGTTTGACAGTAGTTAAATTCAGATAAGATGGAACAGGAGGAAATAGATAGTGTCGAGTGGGAGGGAGAGCCTCAAGTTTCACAGTTAAAGTTTACTCAGTTGTTTGGATTCGCGCTCATCACCAAAAGTAAGATTTATTAAACGAGACAGCAATATGATAATAATTAACAATGTTAAAATCAATTCCTTTACATTTTAAACATTTGGCAGATGAATTAGTCAACAGTCGTTGTCGCACTGCAATGAACAAATCCATCTTCAAGGATTACCGCACCCACGACGCAGCGGATGACGATCCATGCAAGTGCCAGCCTGAATCGGATGGCAAACGGTGCAAGGATGATAGTTGCGAAAAAAGAGCTGTACAAATGGAATGCCCTACTAAATGCGGAAAACACTGTTCAAACAGCCCGTAAGCTTTAACAATTAAGAATCATTAAAACATCGTTAAGTGTAATAAACAAAAGGGTATTGCAACATACTATTTGAATTGGTAGGTTCCGAAATGCTTCTTTCAAAACTAAATTCCAACTGGCGCACAGGACAGGGCGGGGATTCGGCCTACTTACGAGGGAATTAATTTTACCAAAGGATTACATTGTCGAGTTCATAGGGCAGATTTATCTGAACTTGGAAAATCCTCTGCGGAAAACGACGATTTATGCGTGTGACATCAAGATGCACAACAGTACGAGGGCGGAGGATCAGCTCGTCATCGAACCGACATTCAGAGGTAACGTGGCAAGGTACTCCGGACACAGCTGCAACCCAAACTGTGAGATGGTGACAATGTTCGCGGGGCAGGAACTGCGAAACGTCCTGGTAGCTACCAAAAAAATTAGCCCTGGGATGGAGATTGTATGGGACTATGGCAAACACGTTAAAAGACTGGGAATTCTGGTGAGTTCTATAACATAATCCACTTCAGACAAGGATAGATACAAAAAAAATATCTAATAACAAATTACTGAAATCTGTCTTTTTCAGAGTTGCCTTTGTTTGGAGCCCAATCAATGCAAAAATTATGATAATGCGCTGCTCTTTCTCGCGAACCATTTCGCAATGCTTATCAACCAACTCTTTATCAATGAAGTATCAAACCGAGCCAAAACCTATCGTTTATGTCACCAGTACAAAAATCCACATTTTGATGATTTAGCTACTCAGCGAGTAGCTCAGTTAGCGAGACACTCAGCATCGGTGTCCGACGTTTCTTCTTCCCCAATGGAGCCCTCCAGCCCTCCTGCTTCACCGGTTTCCTCAACATTTGCAGCAACGCCTCCACGATACACGCGCTCTCCAAATGAAATCTCCCAATCTCCACATTCTCTCCCTACTCAAGGAACCGCGGCAATAATGCAGGTCACAACAAATACACCAGACTCCGATTCGGACGATTCGATTGCATCAGATGATAATCACGGGGATAACATTAGAGGAGCAGAAACTCAAGCTTCCTTCGCCCATCCTACAGCTAATTTTTCCGGGAATGTACAAAAAAATATTCGGCGTTCAAAACGTACACTGGTGAATATCACAAAGACAAAAGAAGTAAAGAGAAAGGCTGTGTCTACTTCAAGCGACTCGTCATTTGGGGATCAGTGTACACCTACAGCAAAGTATCAGAAAGGAGGTACCAAACAAAGCAGCAAAAGAATTTCAACACTAAAGGGGAAAAGTAGAAAGGTTACGCCTGCTCCGAGTACGCCTCATATAATAAGGTCATGCGAAAGTCATTCGCCCCCCTGTGAAGGACCTTCAGACGCTCCCACAGTGTTTTCTGCAAAGAAAAGTTTAGCCCCTACCTGCGGTCAAGAATATTTGGTCGGAGCACCATCCTTGCTGGAAGAACCTGAGCAAGATCAGCCTAGACGAAGAGGCAGGCCACGAACCAGACCCCCGACACCACCTTCAGCCGCTGAGCAACCTAGGAATCCCCGAGGACGACCGCGAAAAAATCCTTCTGATTACGCCAGGAAATGCGAGTACTGCGGAAGACCTTTCCAGCACGCCGGCAACTACGCTTCCCACGTTAGATACAAACATAGTAACGCGAGGAAGTACAAATGCACTCTTTGTCCCATGTAAATGCTACATTTATTTATGAATGATGATTGAAACAAAATTTAGTCATTACTTTACAAACGCGTTTATTTTCAGGACATTCAAGTCAGAACAAGACCTTGTACGACATCAAAGAACGCACAAACCATCTGATCAACAAATAAGGTATGGATGTCCTTCTTGTAACGCTACTTACTCCAGAGCTGAAGATGTGACTGTGCATCAACGAAATCCCCTAAACGACTGTCCTGAGGCCGAGGCTACCGTTATTCAGCCCAAGAAAAAACCAAAACGAAAGAAGCCACGCTCTTCCAAAAACCCACGTGATAAAGATGGATCTCCTGAGCAGTGAATATCACGAGTTTATGAAATTAAAAATAACATGATTCTTTCTTTCTTCCAGATTGTATATAAGACTCAATCAATTTTTATACCGTTTTACATTTAAATCTGAATCATAATAAAAGCAATGTCATTAAAATTGAATTTGGATAAGCCGGAGTAATCAAGATTTCCTTTCATTTTTAATCTCGCAAAATTCGATGAGGGTGTGGTGTGTAGAACATGCCATCCATGGGTTACACCTTCTATTCCCTGGCTACCTTCAGAAATTCTTAAAAACATTTTTTGTATTTACGGTTAAAGAATTCTTCCCCCATAATTTACAACAGGACAGTTTCCCCTGGGTGATGGGGTGTTGATAATATTCCAGAGGGGTCCTGCGTAACGTTTAAGTAAAGTTCAGACTTCCGAATCCCCTCATTTAATTGTATTGATTTATTTATATTTATGGATAAGCCGGAATTTTACCTTTCCCCTTAATAACACCAGACAGCATTTCCCCATGGTGAAAGGGTGCAGGACATGTTCTAGAGTAGTAGGGCATCATGATTAAACAATCCTAGGACGTGTACATCCCCGCGTCTCGTTAATTTGATTGTTTTATATTTATGGGTAAGCCGGAATTTTTCTTTTCCCCTTAATTATACCTGAAAGCATTCCCCCGGTTGAGGGGGTGCAGAACATTTTCTAGAGCAGTAGGGAATAATGAGCAAACGATCTCTAGAGCTGTCCATCCCCTCCATTTAACTGTAGGATTTTTTTAATATTTACGGTTAAGCCGGAAGAAGTCAATATCCGTATTTTAACAACAGGAAGTATGTTCTCCGGGAGGGGGGTGCATGACGCATTGTAGAGAAGTAGGGCATCATGATAGAACAACTCCCTGAACTGACCATCCCCTCCAAATAATTTTAAGAATTTTTTGTATTTATGGGTAAGCCGGAAAAAATCAATATCCGTGTTTTAACAAGAAGATGCATTTCCTTTAACTAAGGGTGTGTTGGATATGTTCCGGAGAAGTCGTGGTTTATTTAAAAACAATCCCCTTACTTTTACATGCCCGCATTTCGTTTATTTAATTTTTTTATATTTATGGGTAAGCCGGAAATGTGCTTTTTCTTCCATTTACAAGCTAAAGCATATCGCTGGAATTAGTGGGTGTAGAACATGTTTTATAGGGCTACTCCGTTTTGTCGTATTAATGAAAATGATGATATAGAGTTAACCAATGGCATAGTTTCAAAATTGTAGTAAAGCGTTTTATTTAATTCACGAATGATTATGAAAATATAAAAGTCTTTTCAGTTATTTTTTGTTTGTCAAACTTAAACACTACTAATATAAAAGCACATCAAAAAATGTTTAACACTACCTATTATATTAATTTCTTTCTCTCACTATCTCCCTAGGGTCCACGTCGATATTCGTAACCTTGTGACCTCCATTAAGAAAACGAGACATTCTCTGAATATGTCCGTTTGACTCGGAGGAGAAAGCAAGCATGTCAAGATTAATGCACACCACCATTATTTCCCTAGCTCTGGATATACACACATTGACCCTGTTAGCATTCATTAAAAACCCGACTTTTTTATAAGGGTTTGAGCGCGTAAATGAAACGATGACGCAGGTGGCTTCATTTCCTTGGTATTCGTCCACAGTTTTACATGGAATCTGAAAAGTTGAAGATGAAAAACGTTAAATCTTTTTAATAAGATACAGGCACATTATAAAATCGCTTGTATAACTTATTTTATGTACCTCGCCTAAACCTTCCTTGCGAAACAGAGCCTGAATCATCATTTTCTGGCCATCATACGGCGTTAAAACAACAATGTCACACTTGTGTATTAACTTTGAATCCAAGAAGTTCGTCACGGTTTGCAAAACAATGTCCGCCTCCGACGTATTCGCGAAACTGTTGCCAAATTTACTTTCTCTGCCTTTGTGGTTCTTGACCCATATCCGGCTTTTATTAAAATGAGGAAAGGCCTCAAAGAAGTTTGCTTTCAAAACAGGAACCCTTGTCAAAATAGGAGGCGCATCCCTCAAAGTTCCAGCATAGGTCAAATCAGACGTGAAATCGCGGAGGTCGCTGTGAGCGCGAAATTGTTCCTTAATCATCGTCATCTTTATGCCAAGCTCCTCCCTAAAAAAACATTATTCATAGCACATAATAATTAATTTCACTTTAAAGTTAAAGGTATTCAACGTGTACACTTACTTTTTTTCCACCAGTAATTCCATCATTGACCTATTCAATCCTGCCTCTTCAGCTGCATGAGAAAGCACGTGTGGCTGAAGTTGGAAGTGGTCTCCAATGATGATAAAATTTTTCGGCTTGAGAGTTTCCAAGGGCAGCATGGAGGTCATCGACAGTATTCCAGCTTCATCGACTAAAATAGAATGAATGTGCTTATATGCCATAAAATTTGTATCGTCGTCCTCTTGTTTTTCACCGCCTGGTTTTCCCAAACGGTAAGCTGAAAGACATCCGACCGTCATGACGAGTATATTCTGCGTAGCAAGAATTTTCCTTTCGATTTCGGCCACGTGATTTAAGAAAATCATTCTTTGTTCCTGTGTCATCTTGTATCCCTCGCCGTTTGCAAACACTGCAGTACAAAGAATTACAATTATCAGAATCACACAATAATATAAATCAAATTGTCATTCGATAGTTTGCTTCAAGTTTTATTACTTTGTGCTATTTTCCTTTGAGACGGATTTCCTTGGAGGTATCTGGGATGTGCAGCTACGAGGTTGTGTAGCGTCACCATTGGTCCTTTGAATTCAGAGTCAGCCAAGGATTCTGTTTTCATTAAAAAGAAAGTTACAGATTGAACTTAATTTTAAAAAATTAGCAAACTTGGTTGTCTTTGTGTTTTTAACCCGCGTGATCTTTGTGACAGGGCTTCATGTGCAGTTCCCTCCCCCTCGATAAAATTCGACAGAGTTTGATCCGGATGTCAAAGGTCTTTGCAAGATTTTCAATCTGCCTGTACATCACGTCACAAGCCACGTTACTTCCTGCAGTGCACAAGATGACTCCATCTTCCGTTTGTGAAAGCGCAAGAGCTATTGCGCTAGTTAGGAAGCTCTTTCCTGTTCCCGGGGGTCCTTGTATGATGTTTATACCAGTCGCCATCGACTCATGGAATGCTTGAAGCTGCAATAAAAATGAATTGCTTCATCCCTGATTATTAAAAACTCAAAGTTGAAAGCAACCTGATTTACCTGTTCGGTATTCATTATTTTCAAGATATTCTCAATACAGAGGGGATACACTTTATTCGGCTTGGGAATGTCTATCTTCTTTGAATACCCGTGGTCGTTTACAAAAAGCCGGGACAGAAATGTAGAAGCTTGATTGTTGAAGTTGTTCGGCAATTGACTGAGGTACTTTCGGCAGAAATCGTATTCCGACTTGTCAGCGTTTGGGGTTAGTCTGACGAAAGTACCGACCATCTCGTAATCCTTGTTCCACGAAACGTCATAAAGCAGCCTCAGTTCTTCCGTCTCAAGATTCTTTGCATCTCTTAAATCTGCATTGACGGTTGTTCCGAACACTTTATCTTTCCACTAAGATATAAAACATTCATCATTTGAAATATGTATAAAAAAGAAATGCTTAATTAAAAGCATTAATTTATACATACTGAAACTTTCACATTGCAGTAGATCGTGACGTTCTTGAATCCAACAGATTTATGCAAGACCCAGAACTTGGTTTTCTTGACGTCAATGTGGAAAATCAGCCTTACTTTACTCTTGTCAATTTTCCCCAAGTTTTCAGTCTTGAACACAATGGCTCCGCATTTGTTGCTGTGAGAGTCGTCCCGAGTAGCTCTCCACTCCTCCTCCAAAATCGGAAAAAGTACGTTGCTCATGAATTGAGCAGACCCATAGACGTTGCTCATTTTGGTTAGATAAGGAACTGCAATAAGAGTCCTGCTTCGGTTTCCAAAGTTGACATAGGAAAGTCGCGTGTGTACTTCTCCTGGGTGGTGATAAGGCGAATCCACTGGAATTGCGACCTTATGCCATTCTTCATAGCTAAAAGGAAAGAGCACATTGTTTCAGCTTCATTGATAAAGTTAAATTTTAACACTGGCTTGATTGTTTACCTGAAGTGACGTCCGGGGCAGCCGCACCTAGCCATCAGGTACTCAAGATTTGAACTTGTAGCCACCAGGACGTAAGGCAATTCACAACGGAAGCACTTAAGCGAAAAGGATTGCAGAAAGTCCATATCCAAAATTCTTGGATCAAACCACGATAATGGAATAGAGTGTGCTAAAACAGAGAGGCATGAAACGCTTAAGCAATGAGGTTTCTCAATGATTACTAAATCCGGCTTAACCGAAAATTAAAATAATTAAAACACAGTACAAAAATCGTTAGAAATTGTAAAGAGCAACTTATTCTTACCAAAATCATTAAATTGGAGCATACTCCCTCCTACTCCGAGCCCTTTCCAATCACTGCAATTGCTAACCACAGATCCGTCTTTATTTTGGAAAACTAGTACATCTCCTTGCATTGACAAGTTGTTCAATTTCCCTGTCAAAAACGTCAGATGGTCAATTTAATTAGTATGAAAAATTAAAATTAAAATAAACTAAAAACAGAAGATAAAAAAACATTACTTATTAATTGAATTGCCTCCAACTGACTCGCACTGTTCACCCTCTTGACATCAACATTTCCTCCCTGCACATGGTAACTTCCATCCTGTGGAAGCTCGTTGATGTAGAAAGCGGAATTGTTCACAAAAAGATCGGTTTTACCAGTGGGATTTAGAATGGCTTCTGGAATACTGTCGCGGAATTCCTTGGAAAACATCCTGATGCCAGACCTTCGTAGCGGACCCTCTCGTTCACGGATAACATGAAATGCTGTTCCACTGACTGTTTCTACTCTTCTTCCGTAGTTATCCCTCTTTCCACCAAAATCCTGCATTAGTAAACAACATTATTTAAAAAAGGACACGACAAACACAATTAGTCAGCTATTACTGTGATGCATTACGTGAAGAAAGACATAGACGTGAGGAACGTGGTTGAAAACGAGGGGTCTGGCCACGGATCGTCGCTGTAAATAGTTTAAGGTTCCTCTGGCACCTGAAACTATTGCAGTCGTTTGCTTCTGTCCATCGTCGCCTTTTGGATTTGTGTACTTTGTACAAATCATGTCACTGTGATCAAAAACTGAAATGAAAAAAGTTTTGAAATTCTGAATCTGGTGGTACATGAAAATATACAGTTAATTAAATTAAAACTTTAGTATTAAAGATTTCTATTTCTTATTTACCTTCTCCAAAGTCCTTCTTCAGTTGGATTGTCAGCTCTTTGTTTTTAATATCATGAGGAACGTTTCTGAGACATGTTCCGAAAACGGGAACACTCCGCAAGCTCGGAGAAGCAGGTTTCGCCTTTTCAATCAAAATTTTCATTCGTTCAAACGCTTTCTGGGAGGCTTCCATATCACTGTTTACTTCCGAAGCACATTTAATTTCACCCCACCAATCTTCCTCAATGTCTGACATATTGGCTAACAAGGAAGTAAACAACCTCTTTAATTAATTAAATACCGTGATTATATTATCTTCACTTTATCACTTAATTATCAAATTCATGTATTTAATTAAAAAAGCTGTTGCTTCAATGATGAAGATAAAAATACTGCATTGTACGATTGCAAATAAGTAAAAGGAGCTGAGATTGATGGCTGTTGCACTTGTTAACAGTGAAGGGATAGCAAGGGTGTAGAAGGTCTATTTCTGTACATGCACTCACGGGAATGCTGAGATGTTTACGTGCATTCTATAAATAGCAACCTATGACTAATTCAAAATTGAGAATAGCGTATAAGGATTACGTTCCGATGGGGTATGTTGAGAAGAAATGTGTGTATGTAAATTCGACAGCCAGAAGTTGAAAGAAGACAAAAGTTGCTACTTGCTACAACTGAATGAAATTTAGTCTATTTATTGTTTATCCCGGTTTAGGTAATTGGGGAAAGTCGAAGGAAGGTAAAACATATAGGTCGATTGACCATATGATCACAGCTATTAATAAGCACTTTTTTGTATTTATGGGTAAGCCGGGAAATCATTATTTCCACCGATTTACGACATAGTGCATTTCCCCTGGGTTGAAAGATGTGGTACATGTTCTAGAGAAGCAAGGTGTCGGGTTTAAACGTTCCCCCGACATCTCCATCCCCTCGGTTTAGGATTTTGATTTTTTATAATTTATGGATAAGCCGGAAAATTTCATTCTCCTCCGTTTACAACTACAAACATATTTCTGGGTGGAGCGGGCGTAGAACATGTTCTGGAGAAGTAGGGAATCATGATTAAACCACCCACCGACCGTTACACCCCCTCCATTCAACTGAAACATTTTCTTGTATTTATGGGTAAGCCGGAATTATTAATTTTCCCTCCATTTACAACAACACGCATTTCCCCAGGGTGAGGCGGTGCAGGACATGTTCTGGTAGAGTAGGGAATAATGATTAAGCTACCCCCTGACCGTTAAATCACCTCCATTTGGCTGGAAAACAGTTCTGTCCCCCTATTTACGACATAGTGCATTTCCCCTGGGTGGGAGGGTGTGGTACATGTTCTAGATAAGCAAGGCCTCGTTACTAAACGTTCACCTGACCTCTACATCCCCTCCAAGTATTTTAAAGAACTTTATCATTAAAGGTTAGGAAAAATTATTCTGTCCCCCTTTTTACAACAGGACGCATGTCCCAACGATGAGGGAGCATGTAACATGTTCCCCTGGAACAGTGTGTCATTGGAAGATGACGGTTTGACATCTCCATCCCCTCGGTTTAGGATTTTGATTTTTTTTAATTTATGGATAAGCCGGAAAATTTAATTCTCCTCCGTTTACAACTGCAAACACTTTTCTGGGTGGAGGGGGTGTAGAACATGTTCTAGAGTAGTAGGGCGTCATGATTAAACGATCACCTGATCTGTCCATAAACTCCATTTAACGTTAACAAATTATTGTATTTATGGATAAGCCGGAATTAATAAATCTCCCTCCATTTACAACCGGACGCATTTCCCCATGCAAATGTGTTCCAGGCCATGTTCTGAAGGTGTAGGGCATCATGATAAAACGTACCTGTTACCTGTCATCCCCCTGCATTGGAATTAAGGATTTTTTAATTTATGGGTAAGCCGGAATTACTCACTCTATCTCCATTTACAACAGCACGCCTTTTCCACAGGGAAGAGGGTACAGGACGTTCTACAGAAGAAATGTATTACGCTTGACCTTTCCACCCCTTTGTGATGGTGTGTGCAAATGGTTAAGCCTCTGGGAACCAAAATTTCGGGGACATTAAATTACTATAGGTGTGGTAAATAAAATACTGCTGTATATAGTATTTTAATATTGTTTAGGAAGACAGAAATGGAGTGACTTTATTGTTTTATAAAGATTACAAACAATACTTTCATAAAGTCATACGATTACAATTTAAAAGACGCATTCACATGTCTTGGCCACCAATTTGAATGTCGACATCTTTCTTGTCACCTCCAATGCGACGAGCGAGCGCCAAGTCCCTGCCTCGTCGGGCTCTTTCTTGAGCTTTAGCTGTGATCTCAGCAATTACATAAGACTCCGTCTGTACCTGTTGAAAGGAAGAAATCATTTTAATATATTTATAAGATAAAAAGACATAGCTTCCTCTTTAACAGTGCAGTTACAATCTCATTCAATTGGAATTATTGTGATACCTGAAGTTTAGCCAGCGCGCCCGCCTTCCATAAGAAATTTGTTTGTCCCAAGCGGATCTGTGCACTCCTTACCTCCTGTAAGAATTCCTTAGTCGGAATGACGGTCTTACTTATGTTTTGAAGCTCGAGAAATTCGTCAGAACTCATTCCCAACGACCTTGAATTTAAAACAATTAAAAATATTTCAATACAAAGTTTGGTAGAGAAACGGAAGCAGAAAAGAATATCTCGTTTGTCGATTAGCCTCCAAAGGAACTTACAAGTTGATATGCCTGTACCCTTTGGAAAGAAGGATGTATTGTGCAAGGTTCAGTTTGGCCTCAAGTACTACACGATTATTGTCAGACATGACGAATTAATTTAATCAGGGAACACTTTAATGTTGAAGGAGATTAATACGCTTTTTTTAATACTGAAAAGTTAGCGATTAATTTTACAAGTTTCTACAATCTTGAAGCTTTTTAAATCTTTTTCGGTAAATGAAGGTGTAAAGTCAACTAGAATGTAAGCCAAACAATGATTGTACATGAAATGAATGCAACCTGGTGCAGCTGCAAGGAATGCAATGTTTGTGTTACGGCGTCTTCATGTTGTTTTTTCTGGCTGGCGTCGAAGAATGAACAATGCGTATATACATCTATCATAGGTTTGCTTTTATAACATTGTCGTAAACAATACATTTTTTGATGATGAAACAAACTTTAACGGACTCATGCAATAACATATGGTGCCGCAAGAACCTCAGGATCCCCGCATTTATTAAGTACGATTTTTGTTATTTATGGATAAGCCGGAAAAATTGTTGCTATGCAAAACTATGCGTTTCCCTGAGTGAGATACAGCGATAAAGGTATTTATGAGGTGCCTGCATGACCGCAGCATAGCCGCAGTTTAAAAATAGTATGCGTAATAACTGTGTATGGACACTTTAAATTCGTCTAAATACTTTTAAGGAATCTGTTTCAGTGACATAATTTATTGTCGTTAGATTACAAACAATAAGGTTAGTTAAGTTAATTTATGCTACTGAAGCCTTTTAATTACGACGTTAAATGTCAACAACGCCCAGTTTTGTGGACAAATCGGACTCGTAATCTCCCACCCGTCGTGACAGTGCCCTCTCGTAATCACCGATCCGGCGAGCAAGCAGCAAGTCATGGCGTCGCCGTTCCCTTTTGATAGCCCTGGCCTTGATGTCTTTAATTAAAAAAGACTCAGTCGCCACTTTTTAAAAAATATAATAAAAACCAATCAAATTATTTTATTTATAATATTAACTACAACGGTAAAGTGATGACAAGTTAGTAATACATTGTTCACCGTACCTGCAGCTTTGCCAACGCCCCAGCCTGCCACGTGCAATGGACCTTTCCCAAACTGCTATGCGCCATCCTCACTTCCTTCATGAATTCGTCCCTGGGAATCACCGTTTGACTTATTGCGTGGAGCTCGATGTATTCGTCAGCGCTCATTCCCAGCGGCCTTTAAATAAACAAATTAAAATGAAGGAAAACATTAGTCTAAAGGTAGTACTATAGGGTAATTACAATTAAAAAGGTTTATTGTTTTTATAGTCATACGTACAAAGGAACAAATCCATAACCTCGGGCCTGCAGAATCAACCTTGAAAGGTTTCGTTTCGCCTCAAGAACCTCACGTGTTTTGTCCGACATGACGATGACACTAATTAAATATTTATCTTTAACGATGAAGAACAAAGTTATCAGCAATAGAACAAATGTTGGAGAAGATAAAGTTACTTTTTGGTAGTTACTACAATTTTGAAATATTTTTAACTGTGTCGTTACTGACAGGTCTGATGTCAACTAGGATGCACCCAAACAGTTTTTGAACTGGAATGAACACGCGGTCTAGCTTTAATGTTTACAAGTGCTGCTATTGTTGTGATCATGTGTGAGTTGCATATGAAATTTCTCTGTACGGCGTCAGAGTGTGAAATACAAATGTACCCTTTTTAACATTACTATTGGATGTTTAAAGAATCATTTGACCACAATGTCCGTTGTTAAAGTTGTAATAAGTTTTATTTAGTTAACTGCGCGAACAATTAAGTGTATATTTAAATTGATAAAATATTTCCTAATCTAATGGTAAATAAAATAAAAACCATTCAGAAAGAATTAAGGTTTAAATGTACAAATATCTTCACTACTTTTCCTCGTACGTCCTTCTTGGTACAGTAGGTTTCCAGAATTTGTCGGAAATACTGCAAAATCAAATTAAGGTGATAATTTTGCCCCTCAATCAATGCTTTCTGCAATGTTTAACACTTAAGTTAGTACCCCGGTTTAAAATCTGATGTGAGATGAAGCCAAAACGTTAATGTTTCTTCACGGGTCAGAACTCCGTCGGCATCAACATCCTTGAACTCTTCCTTTGTCATGAGAGGATACCTTACAAATGAAAGAAGCAAATTGCGAGTCTTTTCCATTTTGCTACTGTCCTCGGGGTCCGTCTCGCAAAATTGTTTGCTGAATCTTAAAGTAGTATATGAGCATTATAACATGTACTAATTACTTTAACTGCTGTAGAAATCAGATTTTTCTTAGCATATGCTTACTCAAGAATGAAACGATAAAGCTCCTTCTCATTAAAAGCAACTTCGTCGAGCATGACCAACAGTTTGACATCAGTCGGTTGAAGAAGTGAAACGTTATCCAAAGAAAGGTAGCGGAAAGGTTCACTGTGAAAATTAAAGGGTAGACATTAATAAATAATATTACGCTTCATTCATTTAAACAGTCATGTTGCAATACCGAAACAAATTTGAAATGTATTTTGGATCAAGGGTGCGTTCATAGAAACCAACCGCCAACTTCAGCGTATACGGAGTGGTGAGATCGAAATCCTTGAAAAGTAGGGATGTGGGATTTTCCACGCCAAGAGCCAAGAAAACATCCACAGCGTCCAAAGCAGGAACCTGCACAATTGCTGACTTTGAAAAATTGGTGACGGGTTTTGGTTGATACAGGACCTTCAACGTTAAAGATTTTATTGTAGATTGGCATTTTTACTCTTTTTAGTATCATACTGCTAATTGTATTTATCTTTATCTTTGAAGTTAATATCTTACCTTTAACAAAATGTCCAAATCAGACTTACTGATGCACAATTTTCGAAAGGCTGAAGTAACTTTTATTCTGCAGGATTTTGCTGTGACGGGATCTGAGTTTTGTAGCAGCATCAACACCAAAGGGTGTATGCTTGTACCTTGTATTTCCCCAGAGGACTTATCTTTAAAATGAAGCAACACAACTTTTTTGGGGTAGAGAGCATTGGGTTCGGGTTTAATGTGCGAGAATAGTATTTCAGGTGGGGACAAACGAGGGCACATTGCGACTTGATGATAGAGCCAATAGTAGAAGTATTGCTTCATATCCGGCCCATAGTTTCCTTCAGATTCCCCGTCAAAAATGTAACCGTTTTCCCCTCCCACAAGATTATCTCTTACCAAATTGTAAACGGTCATTACAAAATGCTGATGTGATTGCCTGCAATATAAAAAAGCATGCAAATAATTGTCTTAGAATACAGTAAATGTTTAATGTGTTTTGTCAATCGTACTTTTCCTTTTTCAATGAAATTATCTGAATAAAGACTTTGCCAAACAGTACAGAAGGGTTAATTTTAGGCAACAGCTCCGTCATGAAATCCGCGCTGATAGAAGGGGACTGCTTGAAAGACTCAATTGTCAGCAAGCCCAGCACAAAATCATTAACGATGCTTTCATTCAGCAGACTCACAATCTTCCCCATATTATCTAAAGATACACCTTTCCCAGTAATCAGAAACTAAAAACAAAAAAGCATGCTACAAATAATATTTTAAATTTTTATATTGTACTGTTTGTTTGGAATTGATTATAACCTCTAGGAGTACGTTGATGGCTGCAGACATTTCGATTGGATCTTTAAATGAAGCAAAGTCAAAGATGACCGGAAATTTTGATATTTTCCATAACCTCATCATTTCCTGAATAATGAAAGGATGACTTCGTGTGGCGGATTGGTGGTGCTTGGAGTGTATCTCGCACAAACGCCTATATAAATAATTTTTTGTAGACACCTCATTTTGCGAAACGGGGAGCTCATCTTTACCATCCGAACTTTCCTGGGTACTCTTTCCGCTTGCTGATATTTTGATTCGCTTGGCATGATTTTCTGATTTTTTGTCAGACGTCGACTGATCCTGACTTCGCTTCAACTGTGAACTTATAAGTTGGCGTTTTGTCTCTTCTATCAAGCCCTCGTCCACGGCAACGAGTCCATCACCTACGTAATATCCTTCGGTGTTTTGCGTCGGCAGGTTACTTACATCTTCCATCTCTACGTTTATATTCACCAACCCCGATGATGTCTCCTTGTGTACTTCAACGCACGTCGAAGCCGTAGAACTTGAAGTTCGTGAGGGTTTTGCCTGATTCTTTTTAGGAAGGCCCATGACTCCTCCCTGTTCGTAGGAAAAACAAGAGCACTATATTGACACTGACTACGATCCACCTTAAAGTAAATTATCAACGTCAAATTAAAATCTCACTTGTCTTTTTAAATTCCTCCTTGGGAATAGACTTCCGTTTCTAACGTTTTCTTCAATTTCTGATGACAGTTTATTACCTGAAGCTTCGTATTTCTTATTAAGAGATCTTAAAACATCGCGACAGTAAGTACAAGTATGACCCGTGTCGATGCCCCCTTTAAGCTGTTTGATGATTTTATAAATCTCCTTGCTCCTTGTCTCAATCGGCCGTTTCTTATTTTTTTCTTTTTGGTTTAAAGCACTACTGCAGTAGCGAGACCCACATAACGAGCAATCTTCACTCATTTGTTTAACTGAGCAATTAACTTTATCAATGAAGCTGATGTATTGATAAGTAATGATTGTTGCAGGTGGTATTATCCAGCACCGCAAATAAGCGGGTCTCCTTCAAAATCTTTCCTGGGGTAATGTGGGAATTATTGAATTGGGTAATTGTGGTGTATATACATTTTTACATAATGAAGGCAAGGCCAAGATACAGGTTTAATAACTCAGTGACTCGTTTCTAACTATATTTATCTTTGTTTATATTTATGGGTGA
>VYYJ01001660.1:0-28283 GCA_021029165.1 Cyphoderus albinus | reverse complement strand
AAACTACAGAAATATCATAGTAGTATGCTGTAAAATGAATAAAATCCTTGGTTACAAGCACCTAATGTTGCGTTATTTAATGACCGCGCGGTATAGTAGTAAACAAAATATCAACTCACTTAACCTGACTTTGAAGTATAATACAAAATTCTTGATTCCTCTGTCAAAACAAACATCTACAAAAACGTAACCAGAGAGATAATAAAGGATAATGCCAATTAAAGTCAGAGTTGAAATGATACATGCTTGAGGACGCGGATATCGAAATCCTGTCACCATAAAATACTGATGTAACAATATTCTAATATTATTGAAAGATCACATTGCCCATAAAGAAATGCACAGCAGTATAAAATTTATAGATGCAAAAAACTTATCTTACAATTAGATAGACCCCGCCTTATCTACAAAAGCTTCACTGAAAACGTTTCGAAATCGCGACCCCATTGGAAAACCTGTTTTGGGATACAATGAGGACTCCAGCTCTGAAACTCTGCTATGTAATAGAGGAAAAGCCTGTAGATTCTAATGGTATAAAATCTTTTGTGGCATACGAAAGACAGAAAGAAATGAGAATTTTGTTTTTCGGAGGCAAATACACTATGAACGGGTTTAGTATTATGTAAACATGGACGCATGGAAATCAGGCTTAGGTTATGAAATTCAAAAAGAAATTAAGTATTTTTTACATAAATATTGATTTTTGTGATATTTAATTCACGCAAAGTTCAATACCTGATTTCCAATACTTAACAGCCATAGCCACTTTCGATTACCAAGATGAGATGTGTCAGTTAAAATGATACTACTAGAACACAAGAATTCTGGACAAAAACACAGGAGCTCGTGTCTTTTGCTTAATTTTGGGGAGTTCTAGAACCCAACTCTTTGCAGTAGATACCAAGATTGAAAGTTTGATACCCAAGCCACCAACAACACTCTGTTCAAACAGCATGTAATAGAGTACACATTTTAAAGCATCAAACTACAGTATTTAGGAACGAGATTAAAATCTTGTGTAATTCAGTAAAACCTGTAGGCATTTGAAATACGGGTGCACAAAATCTAAATTATGTAGGGTAAAGAGCTTAAACATTGGAAAGACGCTGGCATGTACCTGTTACGTGGGATAGTCATTTAAAAAAGTGTACGCCTACACCTTATTGACCAAAGTAGAAATGGCAATGTCTAAGTTACTGTACCATGTCCTTTCTTCTTCCCCTTGTGAGTAGTATTTTGGAGTTGAAAACTTTTATTTATGATACTAGTTTCTCAGATTATGGCCATATCGTAAAAAATAAGCTGTCCTTCTTCCCCATTTTGTCTAACTAGCTTCGTCGTGGCCAAGTCTGTTGAAGGAAACTCGAATTGTCATTTTATTTACCTCCAGTGGATGAAAGTGGTTTCGTAGGCTGGAACCAGGGGAGTGGAAATGAAATAAGTGTAAATCTCAATTATAGTCCATTCGTTGTTCTCCCAATCATAGTGTGTCTGTGTAGCAAACTGCGGCATGAGCTTTGTTCGGGTGGCAACAACAAAGCAGGAGTCGGTTATGTAATGAATAGAAGCATTCGCCAAGATTTTAATTACATGTAATTTCGCCACATAAAAACATCATCCATGCCCTCTTCTTTATTGCCAGACCCTACCACTAATAACGAGAAATAATGCACTCACGTAGCACAATTATTAGCTGTGAATTTGCTCTCTGAGAGGGTCTGAAGTAATGCTGGTTCATTGATTTTAGATCAGTTTATGCAATTAAAATATAATGAAAGCGGTAAAATGTGAGATGGGTGAAAAGTGGAAACAGAGGAAAAATGCACCCATCCGTTGTGCCTGTTGAATAATCACTTTATATAATATATTTATTATAATTCTTATGTGTACGTGCAAGCTTTGATAAGGGTAGCAAACATTCCCAGAGTACATTATTTAGTTCTATTACAGAGACCTCATTCACACTACCTGGCACTGGCAGTAATACATTTGAAAAGAGTTTGGATCTACGAGCATTGAGAATGAATCTATCTTAAACTTGCTCAATGGTTTTCAATGCAATTAAAAACTTCTGTGAATATAAATACTAGATTCTATATTATGTTACACTGTACAAAATTCAAATTAGTCTTACCTGCTCCGGTACAGTTGTAAAACAAAATTTGACGAACTTTTTGATTTTCGAAGGCTGACAAACCCACGTAAAGCCAACCTGTCATGTAAATCCAGAATTCATTACAAATGGCAGTATCATGCTAAATATCACGTGATCAAGGAGTATGTGTATAAAGGTTGTTTCGACTATCTCGAAAGTGTAAGAATACTCGAAAGAAAGTGCCAGAAAGATGTAGTGCTCGTGATAATGAAAATAATACCACGGAAATTCCTCTGTGAAACTTTTTCAATGTGGTAGATTTTCCACGTAGCATAGATCATTACATGCAGGCATGCATAATACTAATACTTGTTTAGAAATTTATTTCGAAAGTTCGGAAAAGTAAAAACTCCATCATTCAAAGTTTTATTGGTTCTGGGTTTACTGGTAATTCAGAATACACTGCCTACAAATTCTAGTTGAACTCCTCAAGTGTTCAAGTTTTTCATTATTACTGCCGTCCGTCAGAAATTGATCAAATACACGTGAGTAAAAATGTACAATTCACTACCACTGCTGGTATGAACTATCTCTCTTTGTGTGAATATGGAGTTGGAGAATGAGAGAAGGGGAAGCAAAAAAGATCCATTACAACACACGATCTCATTAGAGTTTGTGCATTTTCTCTGAAATCCCTACTCGATTGAATTTTCATCGTGTTTCACTTCCACTTTCTTTGCACAACATAACCGATTCAATGAGCATCCAACAAAACCATTTCCGCTTTTACAATAAACTCTCAGCATCAGGTATAAAATATTCTTCTCGTTCGTTTCGAATAAAGGATACGAGGAAATAAAATTGGAATTGAATACACTCATCGCTTATGGTGGAAGAAGAAAAGACTCACTCCTTATGTATTATTATTACCTTATCCTCCGTATCGACATGGAGGTATTAAATGGCTGTTATCATCATCAAGAGAAGTGAGACAAACGGTTGCGGATCATCAAGATGAATCTCGGATCTGCTTGATGAAAACAACTACAAGTTTCTCCTTGCACGGTTTGTTACAAGGTACTCTTTACTGAAGTGAGTTTCGTTTGCTATTCTCTTTTACACACCAGTAAATAATAAATGTTCCGAGAGAGAGATAAAGACAGTAAACTAGCAGTAGAAGAGATTTTCATAGTCAATTTAGAAGAAAAAAGTGGACAGAAAATTGTTAATCGGGGATTAGTCAAGTGTAAGTAATTGGGTTGACTCACCAGGAGGCATTTTCTTTCCAGAACCAGCGAGTATTTTGATATTATGCTTAACACACCGAGAGTTGTTTCAGGTAAGGTTTCTGTCAACTTTGTTTCACTCTACGAGCATAAAATCCGTTTTCTTCGCTGCAAGTCAATTTTCTCCAACAATTCAGAGTATGGACCAACAGGGAAAAATTTATTAGCCATTATTTGTCGAGTTCTTTACTCTCGCTATGTTTTACTTAACTCATTTTCATCTTAATGGGCAAATCCGTTTTCTAACCGTCCTTTCTATAAAAAATGTGATAGATGTGTTTTGTATAAGAATAACGTCAATGGCTATGGCTTGTGTCGCGAATCATCCAACACTCATTGTTATCATGTACGCTTCTTAATAAAATAGGANCTATGGCTTGTGTCGCGAATCATCCAACACTCATTGTTATCATGTACGCTTCTTAATAAAATAGGAGAACAAGTATCTTTTCAGAGAAAAACGATCAGGATTTTTCCTTCTGTTGATTTTTTTCACATCCCCATCTGAAGTACACACATCTCCGACAACGCTTGCGTTCTAGCTTTGAATCGATTACTTACTAATTTTTTTGGAAAAGGACGAGAGAAGCGTGCTTAGCTTCTTCCACGATAGTACTACTTCTCTGTTCTGCTGGCAGCTTCCTTTTTGCCTCCCCCGTTGGAATACACCTTGGCAAAGAATAATAATAAAGAATTCGCAGAGCAACAGAAGAAGCAGAAGGAGAAGCAACAGCGACTACTAAAGTGACTCCGTGGAATATTCTTTTTTTGCCATGATGATCAGAATGATGTTCACTTTCACTGAAAGGAAGTGGGTTGGAGATTTTGAACGGTCTACATTTCTCATTTAACATTCGCGACGTGGCCTTTTCTCACCCAAATGTCATTCATTTTTAATTTTATCCTTCCCAACCGAGCACACATCCTAAATATTATGCTTCAAATGTGCTACTTCTAAATTATAAGTAAAATAAAAACACCCCGATTATCAATAAAACTAGAAAGTAACTCTAGTTAAATTTAATTTAAGCCCAATTTCAACTTGCTCGTTAATCATAACCGTTCAAGTAAAGAATATGTAAACTTGTCTTCAAATGCAAAATTGACGCTGGAGCCACTGGAATGTAATTAGACAAAATTTTAATAGACATTGCAACATTTCGTTTATTATAAAATAATATGATAATTGTCATTATTTGTACATTTGCACACAGGGTTTTGGTTTTTAATATTTCCTAAAGAAGAATTTTAATTGATAAATCAAATTTTCTTGCTGTGAGGTGTTGAAGGCTTTTTAAAAACATGAAATTTTTGCAACAGTACAAATGCGAAGCTATGATTATTAAATTAAATACGTCTTTTAAATAGATATATCTCCTGATGTAATACTGAAATACAGATAAATAAATCAAACATTATTTTACATTCCGTCACCAATAATTCAATAATTTTGCTGTTCATTTTAAAACAGTAAAAAACGGCTTTATGGTGAAAACTAAACAAAACATGCCAAGTAGAACTCATGAAATTGCCAGTGTATCACTGCAATAGAAACTAACAATGAAGGTAAAACTACCTATATTTTGCTTTGTCGGGAAAGGATAGTCGGTAAAAGTCCTGTCCCAGAGAAACTAAGCCTACTATACACAGGCTGCTTCTTGAATTCTTAGGTGAGTACCTGCGTGTGCATAAAATTGGTTGTGCTCAACATATCATCTTCAGATGCCACTTGTTTTCTCATACTCTCAAGTTTCCTTCAGTAAACCTTCTCTTACCACAAGAGTTCCTTCAGGGTCAGGCGTTTAATCTACCACAATCAAATTGTTCAAGAATATGCAATGTTTTAGTAATTGAAAAAAACCGGTGAGGTGGAATTGCAGGCCATTAATTAGTTTAGCGTAATCATTTCACTTTCCAATTACTCAGGTTATCGAGTAGACTAACTGAAATATAAAATTGTATCTTATGTGGGTGGTATTGTGGTGGTGGAAAACAATGCAGATTGGAATTAAATCGGAATTGGGGAAACCGTCTTGATGACATTATATATTATATTAAATAGGAAACAAAAGTAGTAATGTTTAAATTCTATATGTATAATTGTTACTGTACACATTTCATTTCCCACAATGGATTTTGTTTATATAGCCAATATGTACAGATTTTTATAATCTCTTCAACTATGACGGACCTCAAATAACACGACGAGGATATTAATGCGATGCTCATTGTTTACATAACACTGAACATATTACTTCAGGGACCACTGGGACAATATTTTGTTTTCAAAGTAAACCAGTGAACCAGGTGCATATTGAAATTTACTTTTTAAAGAGTGAAATAAATTCATGGGTCCACATTCTGCGTCTGCAACTCAAATTTTGGAGCATTTTTCAGTGACTATTTGCTGAAATATGTGCACACTTGAGGCTGAAATATACTTTTCATGTGAAAATGTAGACTTTTTGCAGACGCATCAATTCACGGTGTGTTAGTTAAGGAGAGATGTGCGAGATATGTAGTATTTAGATTTTATTGACTTACTCCTTGTTGACTATATGCTCATTGCATGACATCTGGATGTGTGTGTCTGTCCGACTATTCCTTTTCACTCTGTTACTGACTTTCACTTAGTGAGTGACTATATGGAACGCAAGGAAGAAAAGTGGCAAGTGGTGGAAAGTGGTGGATGGGAGGCAGGCAAAGGCAGTCAGCTTACTGTATCACGCTGGGCTAGTGAGTCAGGGCCAGAGTTGCATACCCGAAACCAGCACGAGCGTGGCAGTCAGAGAGAAAGAGCACGGCAGAAATGACGGAACCAAGCTTTTTGTGAAAGGGGAGAAAGAGAAAGTTGCGGGGAGAGAAGAAGGCAGCATACGACGAAGCACATTCACAGTTTCATTTAGACTCTTCACCTGATCACCACAACCACCGTTGTTGCATCTTTCTCTGTGGGTCTTCTTCCTTCATAGCTGTTGCTGCTGCTGGTGATTCTCAACGTTAAGGCTCATCGCTCACAAGTAGTCATACAATACAATTACAATAAAGTATTATTACACCTTCTCCTCTATCCTCCACATAAAGTGCAACGGAGCAAAATAATTGCTCATGGCATTCAAAAAATTGTTCATAATGGGTTTAAAGCGAAGATAAAACGGATTAGACCTTGCCCTACATTTCAGAATGGTGGACAAGTGAATAGACGGACACACATTAAATATTTTACAGTGGGATCTTTTTATTCAAGTAGATTTTCCTTGGTAAAAGCTGACAAAGCTTTGGTGATTTCTCAAAGATTATTGTTTATTTTTTAAAAGCTCCCTGTTATCAAAAATTATTATTTTATTGCTTCTAATTAATTTTTAGTGAACTCAGTTTCAAGACAATAAATTACCAAAGTGTTACGAAAAAGAAACGAATGTGTATGATGGAATTTGATAAAAACAAGTAAAAAACAAAGGGGAAAATTGCACACCCTCTTGTCAAAAGTTTGTTATTTTACGTTTGATTTTTCTTTATACTCTTTTGTGTGTGTCGCCTTTGTTCTTTTGTCGTGTGTACGTGTTATTTTGTAGATGAAAAAAGGAAACAATATCAACGTTTCCCTCATCTTACCGCACACAATTTTTTTGTTTTTGTGAACACCAAAACCTGCGTTGTCATCATTTTCACCAATTTCGTTAATGGTAAGTGAAGTCAAAGTCATTCGGCTGCAATTTATTATATAAGCCTTCCGATATTATACCACTTCATAAATTTTCATACTTTATAAAATTAAGTCATATTAAAAAATCATACTCGTAGGAGGATTGTTATACAAGCACGTTAAAACGCGAACAAATTGTAAAAGCAAAGGAAAATTTATAAATATATGATTTGACAAAACCGACGAACTACTTTTATGTGACATTTCCTTTAAGATTGTTACATGGTCAGTTAGCGCTTCAAGTTTTCAAGTTTGCTGTTTTTAATAAATTATTCGTGTCGCGTTTAAAAATTAGTTTGGAGGAAGAAGTGGAACCCAAATATGTGGGTTGTCCTGTACTCTAGCAGAAGAAGTAGGCAAATACAAACGAAAATTTGTCTTTACTTCATGATCTGGTTGATGAGAATGATGGGAATATTTTCCTAGCTCGACCATCCATTCAACTACAATTATGATATTGTTCGAAGTGTGCTTCTTTCATGTACCAGGGAAGGTGAAGTGAAGTGATCTTTTCATAGAAAGCGGAGAACGCAGTAGAGTCGAAAAACGCATCATGCATGAATGTATGAGAAGGAGAGTACTGTTGCTTCGTGTATGGCAGTCTTCTCTGTAATAAAAGAAAAGTATAGGAAAATGAAGTCTTTGATTAGCCAAGGTAAACATTACATAGACTTATTCCCGAGATGTATGTTTCAATACGAAGGTTCTTTTTCGTTCACTTTCTTCTTTCGGAGCGAGAAGACGATCGTGGAGGCACTCGAAACTGTTTATATTTCTTATTCACTCCAGTCTATTGGCTGAACACATGTGAGCATGTCTTTTCTCTTACGTATCGCCAAATGATGAGACAAAAGAAAAGGCCGAACAGGAAAATGCATGTAGTTTTAAAACAGATATTTTCTCCTTATTTTCTCTTGTGAAATATTCAACAGTCCCAAAACGAAATCCCTGAGGAATTTTCACTAAAAAAACTTTTCCTTCTTGTTTCTCCAAAGCCAGAATAATTGAGCTCATGTAATCATGTCAGTCTTTCTTTGTGTGCCATGAATCCATGCTCCACAAAACAATAAAATAGATATGTACACATCTAATATATTTATGCATGAGACTTTCAGCTTGACATCGTCATCATCAAAATGTAAAGTGGATTCAGGATATCTCTGTAAAACAAGACACAGAAGCAGACATTACTATGCTGATTTTATTTTTATTGTTGTTTTCATTGTAATGTAGAATTCTTTACCTGCTTGAGGATCAGCTGGAGAAGTACGCATCCCACTGACAATGCTCCGGTGGATACAAATCAGTTAAGATAAGCCTAGTCAGGCAATGTTTTGACTCAAACTCAGAGAGAAAGTTACTTTTTTTGTCGTTGCTTTACCGAAGAAGAGGAAGAAGAAACAAATTGAACTAATGTCATGTCAAATTGTTAACTGGAATTAGGGGAAGGGATTCTTTATGTTGTGGTGATCAGTTTTATGTTCGTGAGCACTGAAACTCTGAAAGAAGCCAAAAAATCACGTTCTTAAATTAACAAACAGAATAGCCACTTTTGTAATTTTTAGCTGAGTAGACAGAAAACCCCAATGAACTTTAATTTTTTGATAAGATCTGGGAAGGTAAAGAGAAAGCACGTAAGCTTATTTAGACGACAATAACACAGAAAAGTGTGTCAGAATGACGCTTCCATGGGACGGTGAGCAGCACCACTTTCCACGAAAACCAAATATTGTGGTTGCTTGATACTTGGAACATAAATCAAAATGGCAGGTTGACCCATTTCAAACTAGAATAATCTGCACACACCGAGTTTTACAAAATATATTCCAGTTTGTTTCCCCTTGCCCTAGTCGAGGAGAAAGTGGTGCCATTTTATTTTCTGACGTCGAAGAAAATTACATAACACGATTAGTCTTTATTAAAGACTGAGATTGAGGAAGGCGGAAGAAGTGGAGGTGGCTGCAACTCATGTGGCAATGTCATGCATGCATCATCTTCCGGCAGCATTCTCGTCTGGAGGGAGAGAACAAAGAGCAGAAGAAGCAGCAGTGTTCGTGGTCCTCGTGTCACCACCGCCAACAGCTTGACGGAGACGTGAACCACGTCAAATCTTCGCTCAATGTGCCTGCTCCAACAACTATTGCTTCGATAACCTTCTTTTTTATTTCTCTCTTACATACAAGCCTGGAAGTAACCCTCACTTAATCCCATGTAGCCCTTCACTTTAGTTCAGCCTCCTACTTCACAAAATTATACTAATGAAGAAAGTTGTGTGATGTGTGTTGAATCAATTCATCTTCTCTACTGCAACTTGTTTCACAATACTGGCTACCTTCACATACTAAATACAATGCTACCAGCCAATCAGTAAGGAATTTCTACCCAGTACAGGAGCACCATCTGGAAAATTAAAAAGAAAAAGAGAGCCTCTTTTGTCAACCTCCCTTATATTTTGTTCCTGGGCAAGGGTCATGGAAAACCTCATTTTTCTCATCGTGATTGTCCTCATCTGTTACGGTAAGTGAGCCAAAATGTTCTATAGAATATTTTCTCCATGCTTGCCGCTTTTCGCAAAAACTTCCCTAATTTTGTTCCAGAGTTTCTGAAGTAAGTCTCTCTTTCTCAAAATCTAACAATTTAAATTAGCCGCAGTATTTTTCTCTTAAATACGATGCAATGTTTGCTTCCACAGAACAATAAATAAAACCGTGATCTCTCAAAAAGCAGAAGTTGAGTGTTCGGAAAATTTTGACCCAGTTTCGACTTCGACACACACACACACAGCACATAGAGGGGAGAGAGAGAGAATACGGAGATTTCCAAATGGAGGAAAAGGAGTGACCGCAAAAACCATAACTGGGAGATGGAGAGAGAAAGTGGAGGGGAAGTGAGACCACCTTTTATGAATGCGATGCTGAGAGTTTGGTGACAGTTATGAGGAGTAGCAAAGACGCATTCCAGCTTGCAGCATAATTTGTGCTCGAAATCCAACTGAAAAAGTTAGAGTTGGTTGTTTTTTGTTGAATGTTGTTCACGAGTTTAATAGCCTGTGGACACAAAATGTAGGACACATTAGTATGTGTACATTTGGTATGCATGTAGGAGGATCTCAATTAAAATATGCCACTTTGTCTGTTTTGCATGTTTTTGACATGACCTGGGGTTTAGCAACGTCCATTATTTGGGACAAAATAAATTCAGGTGTTAAGTAGCTCTTTTATCTTTGACCTGTAATGAACAAGAAGTCTATTTCTACGAAAAACACGCTGGATGCAAACAGATCCTTTTACTTAAATGACTTCAACTTCAAGTGTACATATTGTAAGGCTCGTTTTATTCCAGGATTATATGAGTAAAGTTGCGAAATTAATTTTGTTTTCTTCTCTTTTTTTCTTCGTCATTGTTCATCTCCGCAAATTTTACTCACATTTGTGAGGGAAAATACTCACGTTCATGTTAGTCGTCTCTTTCTTCACACGGAAAATGAGTGGAAATCCCAGATTCCAAAGAGGAAATAGGGAGGGGAAGTAAAAACTTTGAAAACTGTGTCACTTTGCTTTTGTTACAATATTATTTTCTAGTTAGAGGAAATTTCTCCCGAGTTGTAGTCACATCCCTGCTAAAGATGAAATTTTGAAACGCATAAGGATTATACATCGCATTTCTTGGAATCCGGTGGTGTAAATTGACTGCCACCCTCTTTCAAAATGGCAGAAATTACTTCGAAGTGAATCTCATTAAAATTGTAGCTTTTATATTTAAGCTATTTTAGATTTAAAGACGGAGTTTAATGCTAGATATATGAATGAAATATAAAAAACTTTAGTCAATAAATAAAGAGGAATAAAAAGAAAAGCCAAGACCGTGGAGACCGGCAATGAGTTCATCCTCGAACTGTGTGCATTTGTCTTCTCTGGTTCACTTTCTTCTCACAGAGAAAGTTGCTGCCACAGAAATTGAAGGCATTGCCGAGAACATTACGACAATTGTTATGCTGTTCGGTTTAACTTTTAGTAAGTATGTTTGAGGGCAAGAGGCAGTGAATGTGCAAGCAGAAGGAAAAGTTAAATGGAGTCAGATAAACGGTTGACCTCCTTCCCTTTTTATTTTCTTTTATTTACCAGAGTAAGCAAAGGGTTATCAGAAACTTTTTCTTTCTTCTCCTGGTGCCACTCTGCTGATGTGAGAAAGCTGCCATAGAATGGAAATGAATGTTTGTTCAAAGACTCTTTCATTGCTGAATGGAATAATCGTCTTCTTCTGTGGTCCACGGTCCATCAATAGACTTCTGAGAAAGAAAATATGTCAGAATTATTACAAATTTGGTGGAGAGTGAAAGCGCGAGTGTGCTCGCACCGTATTCATAATGCAAATGAGCAACGACTGAGTGTGTGGTAATGTTAGTGGTTGTAGTTGAATCGAGAATTAAAATAGAAATTCTGAAGCAGTTTATAACTTTTGTCTGTAGAACAAAAAGGCAGGGTGCCTGTTTCTCAATTTTACTGACCAAAGAATAAACAAACGACGAAAATGGACAAAGTGGTAAAGTGCATTTGCTACCGGGCGTTTCTGGTTTGTTACGTCGTCGAGTGAGGGAAAAATGCTGTCAGGTTTCTGTGTCCTCGTTGGCGAATGCTGATGTCAGCCAGCAGCTTTCACTATCTCTCCCTCCACTCGTAGAATATTCTTCTCCGCTCTGCTAACTAGCCTGAAAAAGATGACGGGAGAGTGGAGCTCTCTCAGATTCCTTGTCCCTTCCCTCTCCTCTTCGTTATCAAGTTACTCGTGAGGAAAAAGAGAAAATGCTTGTATAACGTACTATGTGCCAGAGAGAAGAGTGACAGCTGTGTGTGTGGTTTTGTATTCAGACACTTACTAGTCACTCTTAATCAGGGTCAAGTCATTAACAAAATTGCTCCATTGTCGCTTCAGTTGAATTCATTGAGAGTGCCAAAAAAATTCTCATCCCATTTTAGTTTCTTTCTGTGTAACCAAACATCACAGAGCAGTAATACAAAGATTATAAAAACTTTTCGGTTTAATATTTTTGTTTGATGCGTCGTTCTATCTCACTTGCGGCCGCCTATCCGCTGTCATTTTTGATTTTTATTTAATCTTTTACATTCTTTTTCGCTTGGAAAATATGTTGACACAGTCACTATGTGATATTAAATACATAGGTACATAACCTTAGAAGTGGACTGACAAAGTGAAAAGTGAAAAAAAGTTTTCTCTCTCAGAGTTGTTTGTACTCACCCATCATTTCTTTTATGAAGAAAGGTAAGTGACGACGGCGACGGCGAAGATGATGACACGACTCGAAAAAAAAACACCTCTTCCACACACGTAGCTAGGGTTCAATAACCTTCCAGAAAAAGAACAGAAGATGAGGGGGAAAGTGAAAAAAAACGGAATTGAATTGACATGATGCAACAAGGAACGCATTTGTGTGGCTCGGTGAATGTACTCTCTTTTGAGGAAAGCATTTCTACCATGATGATCGAGTCACATGTGTCTTATTTCCTCTATGTGTGCAATCGTGTACACACTTCCACTTGTCAGCAGGCTCATCGTCGTCGCATCATTATTTTCTTGTTGACGCATTAGCTCTACATCCACACATTCACGATTACTATTCACAGGGCATTATTACGATGCAGTTTCACTCTATTTCTCCATGTAAACGTGTGGAGTTGATGCTCAATGACAATTTTCGGTTGAGTGGGTCACAACAAATACAATGAAAAACGGAATACTCACACCAGAAAAAATCGAATAGAAAGAGAGAGTTTGACGATGACGAGCCTCCTTTCTCCCATTCTACTTCTCTTACACGCCATGATCATGAGCATTGCCTCTTTCTAGGTTCATATTTTGTACACACAGAAAAAATCTCATTGTCAAACAAATACTCTGCTTATTTTCAACTTTCAAGAAAAGGATTTCTCGGAGTGACAATGATGTGAAGACAAGACTGACAAGAAAAGGGTTGGACTGTAATCACATACCTTTCCTCAAACAAACGGCAAGCAAACTTTCTCACTGCCATCTTAATACTTTTTGTCTTTTTACGATGTAAACGTAGATAATACGGACAGCACCAAGAGTGAAACAATTTTGTAAGTTTATTAAAAAAAGTTTATGTATTCTTTATGAGTGGACATTCATGTGTGTTAGGGTGTCTTTTGAGATTCCACGGTCAACATCGCATACCACTATTATTTTCTGACAACAAACGCTCAGAAAGCAAGAAGAAATTTTAGTAGAGAAAAAGTATGTAAGAGAAAATGAAAAAAGGAACCAACTGTTCCCGTTGTCATCCACATCTTTTCACTTTGAGGACGTCAGTGATTATCGTGATGGTATATATGTATATAAAGAAAGAAGTCTCCATTTGCTTCAGAGGCGCATTTTTATAGATTTGTTTCTTGCTTAAAAACAATCTCATTGATTACTTATACAACTTTACCATACTATTATTGCCGCAGCGAATACAAAAGTGGAAAAGTGTGAGTTTCTTCTTTCCTTCACATCTTTTCTTGTTCCCGCGTCGCGTTTCTGTTCCGATGAAGCAAAAAAGAAAAGGTACAAGGAAAATAATACAATAGAAACGGTAGATTCATGATGATGCCGTTTGGAAAAAGGGGAGAAAACGCATAAAAATCTTTTGTACTTTACAATACAGAGGGAAAGTTCATGATGAAAATAGCGGAGAATTTCCGGCGTACCAAAGCCACTCACACACATCTACACTTCTCGACGACTTCTCTCTCATTTTATTGATCCCACCTTCTTCTGATTCACTTTCAGTTTCAGAAAATAAAGTGAAAAAGAACAAAGCTATCATATTTCTTCATTGTCTTCTGTTTTCATCGTCGTTTAAACAAACCTGGTGTACGGTGCATTTTATGGTTATATAGACACCTAAATAGCTGTGTTTGAAATGGTGGATGTTTATTGAGAAAAAGTCAGTTATTGGTTTGTGTGAAGGATGTGCCCCTGTTGGGCCATTCAGTTTAGGTACATTCTCTTCCTTTAATTCTCTGAATTTTTGTTATCAACTTCTTTGTTTTGTCTTCCTACATTGAAAAAATCAAGTCAGAGAAAGAAAGTAGGAAAGAAAAAGAAAGTTTTTACTTCTCAGGTTTTTGATTGAAGGTGCCACAATAATATATGTACATATTCTTGTTTTTCTTTGCTTTTTCTATTATTCCTAAAGTTTCTTTAGTCAGCTAAAAACTACTTAGAAGCTCAATGAGATTTTTAAGCTACTTAGCGAAACACGATTTTCTGTTTCAAGAAAAACATGAGATCTAGCACTGAAGTGGTTAAATGTTTCAGGAATAACGCCTGGCAAGCTTTACTTGATTAACAACAAAAGAACACCTTGAAAAAAAGTTTTATACTTCCATTTCTATATGCACATATCTTCAGCATTTTTTCTGTTTTCATGATCAAGATTGAAAGCAGGACACGTAGGGAATCGATTGTCCTAGAAAAACTTTTAAAATTCACTCAATCCGTTCAATTTTTATTATTTTTGACGAAGGACAAGACCGTTCTTGTTCAAACTTTTTCCTTCCGATAACATACAATGTAAAATGTGGAGAATGATCATGATAAAGCGAGCTCGCATTTTCATTAGGTTTTCATACTTACAGGCGTGGAGGCAATAGTTCTTGTGCTCTTGAAGTTTGAAACATCAGTTTTTAAAGCATGCCAAAAATAATGCTGGGATCCTATTACATTTCAATGACAGTACAACCGACAATAAATAACATGTAAAACATTTGCATCTAGTAAAAATCCAATTCGTTATATGACCCTACACATTTTTGTCGTGTTGAATTTGTCTACTTATTGAATTTATATTGGAGACAGAGAAGCCCATTTCAATAAGGACAAGTTTAAATTTATTTGCAGGCAGTCAGATTTTCTTTCAGTTTCTTCAAGTCAATTTCGATTTGTACTTGAAGATTAGAGCAACAATAGTAATGATAAGTGGAAAAGAGAAAGTTGAAAATTGTACAATATATTTTTTTGAATTGCTTGTTGTGCTTTGTGTCGAGACAAAAAGGGAGAAATGGCGGAGAGAGTGAGTGAGTGAGTTGAGCTTGAGTAAAGTGTCTCCTTGATTTTATAACTTGTTCACATTCACAGCAGTGAAAAATATAGTAGGAAAGAGGGACTGAAATAAGTTTGTTATGTGCATACTTTTCGTTGTCGTCGAGTTCGTAGCGGGCTCGTAGATGGAAAGGGAAATGGAAGCTGGTTCCACTTTGGAACCACATACGCACAACGTTGTCAATACTTTTTCCTTATTTTTTTGCCATTCTGTGAGTATATAGGTTGTCGAGCGAAGGCGAAGAGTGAGCATACATTACACAAGCTTTCTTCCTGAAAGAAAGAAGAATGGCTACAGGAAGAGAGGGAAAGACGAGATGACTATTCGGCTAATGCGGATAGGACCACACTCGAATAAAATTGTGATGAGAAGGACAACCTTCTAATATTCAACAGTTCGCTCGTCTTTCACTTTTTTGTGTTCCTTTTTTATCCTTTGCTTTGTGCATTCTTCTCCTTTTCTTTATACTCCTTTTACTGGTTCCACTTGGTTTAAATAAGAAAAGAAAATCGTTTCTTCTTTCTCTTGCCTGTCCGTTATTTTTTGTCCCTTTATTTCATTGAATCCTTCATTGAATCAAATCTGTGTTGGATTAGGATATGTGAGAGTGTATAGAATGGAGAAGAGTAATGTAATGACACAATTTCAGAAAATGCAAATGTGTAAGTAATGTAATAACGGAGAAAGTAGTTGGAAGGAGAACACACACACAACAACAACAAAATAAATGTGTATTAGGTGAATGATGATGATGGCAAGATGGCTTTTCTCCTTCTTCTTTTTCTTCTCTTGACAAAATTGTTTGTGCTCAGCCCATCTTTTCTTTAGCTGGAAATTTTATGGCCTATGCAAATGCAATGTAATCTGGCTTGAGAGCAATTCAAAGGCACCCAGAAAAACACTTTATTGTTGTGTATGGCGACGCAATAATACTCTTTCCCATGCCCTTATGTGTGCAACTACACGAATGAATGAAGAAAAAGAAATGAAAAACATTTTACGTGTCATGACAGACTGAAGGAAAGTAAATCAGGTACTTTTTTCCTTTTTCCCTCTTTCTCCACTCTCTCCAAAATCCAGACTGTTTTTGTTGCCCACGATTGTACTTCAATTTTGAGTTGGGAAAGAAGACGGGAAGGGTTAAGACGACGAAGAATGGAGCATAAACATCACTTGATCGCCAATGATCTTATACGACAAGGAACATTAGCAACTAACTCCATTCCCTTTCCTGAAAAAAGAAATGTCCCACCTTTCCATAGACAAAATCCGGCTCTGAATGATATACGCGCTTAAATGTTAGTACATAGTACAGATTCGTATGTCGTTTGTAAAAATGTAATAATCCTTTTCCCTGACTTTTCCCCAGCCAAAATACTAACCAACGAGTTTGGCCTATTATTACGAAACACTAATACAATCACTTTTTTCAAAAATTGACGCAGTGTTACATCGCTTTTATTGGCCTCAGTATGTGCCTTGTGTCCATAATCATATGCTACACTTGGGCGAAAGAAAATTATTTCTGCTTTCGGTACAGATTAAATGTGAAGTTAGACATTTTCCAAGCAAACACGCACTTACGGAAAGAGAGGTAGGTAACCTTGATTACTTTAACGACCCAGATCGCGTTTCCTTTCTCTTCCATTCGCTTTATTTTGCTACGGGCTGTACAATCAGCAGTGGATATCAAACGGATATTTATTGCATGACAAACACACATCTCTCCATTTCAAGGATATTATGTACTTTTGTATTCTAAGTTTGATGCCAATCCACTGCTATTCCTGGCTTCTGGATGAAAAAATGGTCAAGGTTTGATTGGATGGGGAGACAATACTCTCCAGTAATTCCGATCCACCTTGAAAGTACCTATCTGTACTTTTTTGTTTCAAATTGACTCAATGAAAATTTGTGTACATGTATTTTTGGATGTGATCATAAAAAGTGGTTGCTGTAAGACGGAGGCGGTAAAAGGCAAGGTCATCCTTATCCCACTTGGGAGTACTTGTCATGCACTTTGCTCTCTGCCAATATTAAAAACAGGATCCATACACTACCTCTGAACCTCTTCCACCTTTTTATTTCCAATAGACCTTGAGCCCTGTCTCTCATATATTTATGTACAACAATTTGAATCAAAAAATTATGATGGTGGTGGTTGAGTGGAAGTTCTGCCATCAGAGACTTGTAGCATTACACTAAAATTGTTGATGAGAAAATTTTATTTTTCTACGGTATTTTGTGTCCTGAACAAACAACTATACGTACATTTCACCAGTCGTCATGTGTGTTGCGTTTTCTCAGAGGATAATCACGGTAATAGAAATGCAAAGCAGAAGGAATAGAATTGTGTAGCAAACGATGATGGCGGTAACGGCAATGCCAATGGCAGGGCAATGATGATTGTATCATGTTGGTTGCTGCAGGGCCAAACCAATGAAGGTAGAAAATACTGAAGGCAAATATTAGCCATTAAAGATCATGGAAGTTGTAAAGTAGAGCGACCTATCTCTCTGCCGCTAGTATAATCTTTGTGACTGTACTTGCTGCAATAGTGCAGTTTTCGTCCTACACCTTATGTGTAATAATGTGGAAGCAAGGTGGAGCAGTCGAGGACACAAATGTGTTTGTGTGTGCATATTAGAGTAAAAATTGCTCATTCCCTTCGTTTCTCTATTGCCCATTTGAAAACACCGGAGCGGCGAGTTTCATAGTCTCATCATCTTTAAACCAGCTGAGAGGGGAAACGAAAAAAAGCAGAAAATAAACTCGCTATCTTCATCCTCGGTTCGTTGGTAATAATGTAAAAATGACGATTGAAACGAGAGAAATTGCTTTTTCTACTTTTCGCTGTACTAAAACGAGAAAAAGCTTATCATAAAAAGTAAAATGCTAAGGTGCGTCACATTCGCTTTTCTGCATGCGTAGACCTAACAAAGTTTGTCAGAACGTTTTCGTGTTTTGAATACGCACGTGTTTTTGTTGTGAGCATATAAGTTTAAAAAGGAGTTTGAAGATTTTATCAATGTATGGCCATTTTAACTCGGGAAACATGAATATGCATTGCTTCTATAAAGTACATTCTAAATACACATTCTAGCAGCTTTACTGATAACCTACAACAGTATAGCGCAATAGTTGGCTTCAACTGTTTTCAGATTTTCATCAAAATCGGTATAATTGTACCAGTTGGATTCATCTTGTGTCTATATTAATTATTATGTTATGTTATTTGTTTAATATGTTGAAGCTTATTGGGCATTATACAGTCAATGTATCCTATAGCACAAATATTAGACTAGGTTTGAACCGCTTTGACGGCTTCAGCTAGGCTTATTTCGTAATGGTTGACTAGGTTAAAAAACAACTGCGTAGGAATTTTTCGAGTCAAATTAATATTGGCCCTGGCCCCACATTTTGCGGGCTCTACAAATTACATCCTCCAAAGCGAAGCGTTGGGCTGTTCACTTGTTTTGTTTTGAGATGATAACCCCCTCGAAGAAGATTCTATGTCACAATCATCGCAGTCGTGACACAAAATGTCATGTGATCATGCAATTTTGAGAAATATGAGAATGCAGTAGGAGTCGTTTATTTTTTATTTTAAATGCTCTGTGCCTGTTTCATTTTTTGGAAAGTCAAAAAAGGAGGGTAAATGATAGTATGACATGACATGCTAACTACAGCGACTGGAGTTCCTTCTGCGGTCACTGACACTGGAATTTTTGGTGGCAGTACTCAATTCTGACATTGCGACAGTTCGCAATTTTCTCTGTGACACGACAAAAATTTAAGACAGCAAATGTAATGCTATGATTGTCATGTGGCCACATATTGTTTAGAGCAGATTGGAGGCTCTGCAAAACAATTTCAAGAAGCACTGGTGAGAAGAGAAATAAAAGGGAAATATGAAACAGAACATTTTTCTCTACGGCTGATTAGGTTCCAGTAAATAATACGCTTTCGGAATCTTTTCTGTGCTCTGCTTTTACAGTTATTTGTTATGATTATTACTGGAAAGCTCTTTTTATTCCCAAAAAAGAAACAAAAAACTTTTTCTGATTATATTCGCTTCATGTGGAAGATTGGAGTCAGTCATTTCGTGATCAACCATATTCACCAGCTTCTTCGTCTCGTATTGCTTCATGTTTAGGAAAGTGCTTGTGTGTGTTCCCTTCTCATCAGAAAAGTTTCGCATCCTTTGGAGACATCATTATACAGACACAGAGTTGAGTTTGAGTGCCTTCTCTCTAGAAGACGAGAGAAGTTGAGAAGCAGAAGAGCAGGGAAAAGACACGAAGAAGAGACCAATGTCATGCCTCCACAAAAAATATGAAGCTCGCTGATGATGAGGATGACGACACAGGAAAAACTTTATTTGGGTGACTGAAGCAGTCACTCTCTTTTCTAGGTGCTCTTCTTTTCCTGTCTCTCTCTCAAGCCCACATGATATGCACGGTATAAACAGAGACACGGAAAAAGAAGTTTATAAGCTAAGTTCATAAAATTTATACAGTCTAGTTTTTACTTTTAATCATCTTTCCCTTTTCCGTTCTGAGCCGGTGGGATCAATTCTCTCGTAGAAAAGTTCTTGGCGCAGGTATGCCATTCTGCACAAAGAAGCCACTTCAACCACTAGAAGAAGACGAAGGAGTAGTTGAAACGAAAAATTTTATATAGAAAAAACGAAAAAAATACGAGATGGAGGATTGAAGAAAATGATAGGAGGAAAATATTTTTTCTTTTTCTTTTGGTTTAAAAAATAAAAATAAATAAAGTGTAGCAAAAAGTTTTTTGTTATATTTCCTCCAGTAATGTAAAGTTTTGGAGCAGCAAACCTGTAAGAAGTGGAAATATGTTTCATGTAGTTTTGAGTGATTCAGCGAGAGAAACAGGGCCTGAGGCAGAAAATGTAAAACGTACAAGTACAAACGTTTTGTGTAATAAATTTCATGAGGAATTTATTCTCTCATTATATGGTAATACTCCTAGGTGCAAACATGCAAAGACACTTATCACAACTTTGATTGCTTTGCCCCTAAAAACATCTAATCAAAAATCTTTTGATCCTTGATAAATAAAATAGCACTTTGTTTATAGACATAGATGAAAAAATCAGTAATTATTGTTGTAAAAATAAAAGAGTGTTTCATGTCTAAGTTCGAGGTAAATAACCTGTTTTCATTTGAGATTAATCCCTCTATCTCATTTCATTTAGTTTTATGTTCTAGAAGGGTAATTTTTATTGGAATTATTTCTATCTTGAGAGATAGTAAAGTTGAACAAACTTTCCATTTAATTAAAGAGTTGTGGTTCAAGTGTCACGTAACATACATAACATGCGTATTACTATTAATGCAGTCTTCACACTTTGACTTTAGGCATGGGATTCTTGTAGGATTCGGATTCGTCTTTAAGATTTTGGTGTTCACAGTTTCAACTGTGGCTAGGATTGGAATTAGAAATTTTTGTTGATGTTAGGATTCGGATTGGGAATTAAATGTAGAGGGGAATTGGGATCATGAGCCAACCTTCATATTCATACACTCGAGATTCAAAATTGTTTTTCAGTAAGACATCCTAAAAACTAGGAAATAACTGTGAACAATCGTGGAATGAACATCTGATTCAACCCCCAGTCCAAAATCAAAATCACATCCCTTTCCCAATTCCAAAGTACAAAAGTCAAGCTCTGCAGACTATGGTAGATAATGTATAACAAAAATAACGGTGCAGCTAATATGAAATGAAATCTTTTTTCTCTCCCTTTAGATATACAGTGTAGTACTTTCGCCGCAGTTTATTTAGTAATCTTTTAGACGACTTTTTCTGCAAATGGACGAAGCGGGAGCAGACGAAATGCAAAAAGTTAGGCCAATTTAACGGGATGTCATTTTCCATTGCCACTAATGAAATCAAATTGTTTGTGTGTTTCCCTGCGAAAATAATATAAATGGAAGGAAAAATGCCGCCCATTTGGCCGTACATGCTAAAAGCATTATAAGCATGGTTAATTTAGTCCATCATCATCATCATCATCCCCTAAAACAAATATGATCTCTTGTATTTAGTTTCTGTGTGGAGTTTAAATAAAAAATGAAGGTTTGGAGTGATTTAAGCGTAGTGGGAGGTAAATAAAAATTCATTAGGTGATTCCTTTTAGTCAATTTTCTTTGAAAAGTGTGCTAATTTGGTGGAATACTTTCACATTATATTCGGTCTATGCCACTTCAGTCAGCTTTCACTAAACGTAGAATTTCAACTATTTATTCTCGTCATTTTTAGTATAAGTGGCACATTTATATTCTTGTCGCCACATCCACCTCACAGTTTTAACATGACCCAATTGTGTCAGTAAAATCATAATTAGGTATACAATTTTCTAAAAACATTTCAAAACGTATATATCAATGAGTGCTATTATTGTTTTACTGCCGTATAATGCCGAATCAAACACAAAACGCAACCAAACTAAGAGAAAATGGTCCATGATTTGCTTCTTCGTGTCTCTATCAAACTCTCTACTGAACAACTCTCTCATTGTCAAAAACGATGCACTATATTCAATTAACGAACCAACAAGATAGAGTTATAAAGTTGAAAAACTAATGAAATTATGACAGCTTTGCTCTTCCGATTGCAGTTATAAAACATATTTTAAGCCAGGACAAGAATGTCAAGCAGAAAATGTCGCTTGTCGTTACCACACATGAACATTTTATTTGTTCATCGCCAAAAGTTACACGTATGACTCTTGAGCAATGTCACAAAAATCAAAATAGTCCCAGAGTAACTTCCTTGTGCATTCTCACTGACACATTTTGCAAAAGTTTGTGAGAACCCATAAAAAGAAGAGGATCTGGAAGAGTATTGCCAACTGTGTCAACAACTATAATAACATCGACCTCCTCCTCCTCCGCTACACAACAAAGAATTGAATAGACTGAATGGGAAATGAAAAAGGTCGAAAAGAATTCAAAAATATAGCCTCCTTCTCTTTTTGAAGATGCGTTTCTATCCTCTTTTTGTTGCCTTCTCTTTCACTATTTCCCTTTAAAAAAATATTGTTTTGTTCGTATAGAGAATAAATGTATATCGGCTGCCCTTTTTATCTTCCACATACATTGAATTATTATTACTACCATTATGCTGAAGAAGAATGAAAGTAAGGGATTGCGAATCACAGTGTGACAACAAAAGATTCCTCTTTTATATGCCCCTCTTTCTCTCACAGCTAAAAAAATATTCAAGCTCTTTTTATATTCCCATTGGATAAAAAGCGATAGGTACACGATGAACATCAGAGAATTCAAAAAGTTATAGATTTAGTACATTGTAGTGGGTGGTAGTTGGCTCTCTTCTGTTGAAATGAAAAGATTCCTTCTCTTCCCCTTTTCCTCGCGCATCATTTCATTTATTATTTTTCTGATAAAACCCCCAATTGTTGGATACATTCACAGATAATATTGGACAAGAGATTTCTTCTTTTATTTCGCACCCTTTATTTGCTTTCACTTGGAACAAAATGTGCGGCAATAATATGATGTTTTATGGACGAAGCAAAAGTAATTGCAGGTGGTGAACTTTGTGGCAGTTGAGAACCATGCATCATCATTATTGTAGGCGTAAACTTCGTCCACTTTGCTTGTTTTTCGTGCTCATTGTTTTTGCAATTTTCGTCAACCTACAGAATATTTCCCCTTCTTATCATTTCTTTCCGTTCAGCTTAAATGTGAAAATGAAAGAGGAAACGAAAAGTAATCACATTACAGAAGAGAAAGATTCATGTATCCAATTTTTAGCTAGAAAAGGAAGATGGAAAATACAAAATTTGATTTCATATACACTCAGCATAAAACATGCGGACACATTAGAAATAGAAACGATATGGGGAAAATAAAGCTGCTTCATTCCAAGAATACAATAAATATTCGCTGAGCATTCATCTCATGAAAGAAACATAAAGTTAAAGAAAGTGGAAGATCGCAATGTCCAAAGGAATGAAAAATAATTCGAAAAGTGGCTTCGTTTCTTTTTTGGTATGCAATCGTAAAAGCATCTTATTTCATTTTTGAGAGACGTATCACTGCTTTTGGTTCATTTTAAAATGAAGCACATTTCCTTTTTCAGATATGATTTTACAACACAGAAAAATGAGAAAGGCAAGCACAACGGGAAAGCATTTGGCTATTTGGTGTCAGCTCAGGGAGCGAAACACATCTTTTTATACCATTATTTTTTTATTCTTTAGGTGTGAGAGAAAATTTATGTAAATTTTATCTAAAAACAGTCCACTGTTTCTGAAAAAGCATAATAAAGTAAGTTAACGAAGAAAATGCGTAACGAGTACGAGTTAAAATTAGGACAAGTACGCAGGCACAGAGACACACAAAGTCAATTCTTTCGAGACAAACAGAGCTGTTATCAAGTGCACTCGTTATAACATAACAGAGGCAAACTGACAAAATGGTAATTCAATCCAAACTTGGCTAGAAACCTAGTTGCATTTTAATTACTTACAAACATATGGAATGGTTTCCCAGTCCCAGTGAATACGGTGCATTACGAGCTATTTTAGTAAAACATTTCTTGTGACCCGTTTCAACACACATTTACTTCATAATTTGAGTATTTAATGTTATGCACAAATTGCAGTACAATAAAAGTAGGCCATCACAACAACAATAAATGTGTATTGTCCCAATAAAAAAATAGTTGTATTTAGTAAAATCGCAACTATGGTTTACCGATTGTTTTAAATGTTAATCGATTAACTAACTAACTGCCATTAAATGATGTGGTGATATGCCTATTACGAAATAATATACATAACATTTAAAAAGCTTCACGAAGCTTGAAGCATCTTTAGGAAACTTTTTATTTTATCGGGACACAAAATGTTTGATGATGGTTGTGAACATTTTAAAGGCGTTCAGACATAGTTAGACCCAAAATGTGGACTAGTGACTACTGGGAGGTAAACAACGATGAGGATGATGACTCGATGTCGCTGATGATAAGAACTATCTCGTTTGTGCAGACATAGCACTTCATAATAATACATCACCTTATGGTTCTACCGCCGCTGTTATAATGACCCACTCACTCACTCTTACAAAAAAAAATCATCTTTTCTCTTTGCATACTTTCACTGTGAGAGATAGAGTAGTGGAGGTAAAGCAGAAAATAAAGAGGAGAAAGGAAAGAAGCGCTACTTTTCTCTCTTGCTCCGTTTCTGACTTTTTCTCTTCTTCATTCATGGTTTTGCTGATGAAAATAATCCTTGTGCCGAGAATTAAATACTTGCAATATGAAAAGGAACACGCACAAACTTTCTCCTTTTCTCCGGGCTATTCGCTCAACATCTTTATAAAATTTTGTAGACTCTCCCTCTTCATATATGCAACCAGCGTCGTTCGTGAAGTGAGCCTGAGTCTCTAAAGTACTGATGATGATGACGAGGCGAAGCTTTCCAAGCTCGCACACAACAGCCTTCTTTTCTCGGCAAACACAGGGCGAAAGAAGAAACACTGAATACAGTGACAGACCAAAAGAGGAGTGTTAGCGAAAAGAAAATTTTCCCAGAGAAGAAAAAAGTAAAAAAGGCAAACGCAAAAGAAAGCTGATGGTTGTGAAGGCATTCTCCCGACACATAATAATCCTATCTTAGTGTATTATTATATGTATACATATCTGAATGTGTGCCTTGCTCCATAACCACCACAAACGTTTATCATCGCCATCGTCTTCATCAGCATGATCCTTCGCCAAACGCTTCATTTACATATGGCTTGTTGTGCTGAGCGGAACCCAGATATACATGTATGCATAACTATTACTTTTTCTTCGTAAAACCGCGAGTCAGAAACTATGTGATTGTATAGTTATCAGAGTATGTCCGCGAAAGCATGTATTGAGAACATCCACATCATTCCACAACTTGCGCTCATTATCATCACCAACTGGAGAATAAAGGAAGCGTTATAAAACTGGAGAAGACTGAGGCTCACTCCAAGAGTCACTTTCTGTCGGAGAGGGAGAAAGGAAAAGGTTTCGTTTGCTCAGCTCCATCGTCCTTCTCTCTCTTCTTCTTGCCTTTGCCTCCCTCGCTAATGGCTTTGCTTTTACAGCAAAGCATGGAGACACACAATGAGAACGATGTTGATGATGAGAAGAAGAGGAGGATTGTAAACAGAGAAAGTGTGTGTGTGCACTTCTCAGCTGGATATCAGTGGAAACAAGCGTGTAACAAAATGAAAACGAGTTATGTAAAAAGATGAAGAAAAGCTGTGCTCCATTATTACACTTTAAATGCTACTCGGCTGCCACTACAAGGGCATAATAATACTCCCGCTAGTTTTTCGGAAAAGTGTTCTACACGAGCAAAAATTGTGAGAAAGACGTTCATCCTATTATAACTCTCTTTACCGTATTATTGTCTTGGTGGAAAACGAGTCTAGCGGAGGTCGCATGTAATTAATGCATCTCGAGGCATCTCCAATGAGCCAAGAGAAAAGAAGTAAATTCAAGGGTCTTTCTATAACTCTCCAGCAAAAATGATGATGACGAGCGACGAGAAGGAAAATGAATGCCTTGGAATGTCCCGCCTGAATAAAATGGCAAAATGAAATAAAAATGGAGGTGGTCTGAGAGTATTTTCGGAAAGAATAAAAAGTCGAGTGGAAAGTAGATAGACGCGAAGGAAAGGTAGGTAGATTATTAAAGTGAAGTACGTGACGTGTTCGATGAAATAAAGTGAAGAAGAAAGAACCACCGCACACACCACACCACAGCAAGATTTTTTGCGTTGGATTTGTTATTCTGGTTCAGTTGTTGGTTTTTAGTTAAGGATGAGAAAGACTGCCGAACATGCACAACTGTGAGTTTGAGTGTGTCTATGCTAGACCGCTTGGCCACATTAGTATTCTTGGAGAATAACTTCTCTTCAAATTACATGTATTTTGGATGGAGCAAAAAGTAACAGAAAAGTGTTTAGAGGAAGAGATGGAGAGAAGCAGTTTGGCTTACCTGGCATCACAGCGATAATTCATTTTAGTGTTTCTTCTGTTCTAGCCACTTACAAGGTCCTCCTTAATTTGGCCAAGAGAACATAACCTCGACCGCACATTACGATTGTCTTTAAGGCATAATCGTAACAATAATACTGATAATTGTTGTCTAACTTAATAAAAAAGTAAAACAAAAAAGTTGCTTTGAGTGCTTCCCATAAAATTAACGGCCACTGCCAAAATCATTTAACATGATCTTAAGATGGCTCACGAACAATTATTATTATTGCAGTGCTTGCTTGCAGTACATGTGGTCATTCTAGTCATTAGTGTCATTCGGAAGAGAAATATTGCTTGCGAAGGTTTCATAATGAAAATAAATGTCTCAAGGGCGTCATTTCAATTCAAGGCTAAAATATAAACCTGTTATTAGAATGGTCTACCTAAGCATAATATTTGAGTAGGGTGTTGGAAGAAATATTATTTGCGGGTTAACGAAATGAGATAGCGAGAGCTTAATAGTGAACGGCGGGCAGGAAGATTGAGCAAGATATTACGAAGCTAATCTTCATAAAAGATGCATGCGGATTGTGCAACTAGACGATGATGGTTCTCAAAAAATGGAAGATAAAAATAAAATAAACTGTAAACTGAGTGGAAGAAAGGAGAAAGTGTGGAGTGTATTTTGTATTTTGTATGATATGGCCAAAATAGGAAAAGTGAGTGCAAAGCCAAAGCAGCAACAACTTCTTTATGCTTTCCCTCTGGAACGAACTACTTCACATGTGTGTGTGTATTTATATATAATGTTTGTGGCAACGGTGCAATAATAATATTGAATTGAATGCTTGAATAACTTGGCAAATTGAGGGAATTAAAGTTTTTCTGTGCTGGCTCGCTTAGAAATAAAAACTCATACTAAGGCTTCGCTCGCTACTTCATTTCTCCGAAAGTGTTTTTCAACCAAAAACATTTCGTAGTTTCCTCAGTCTCCCACTCTCCACGCTATCTACCCTATCTACGGCTACACAGACGCCATCAACTCAATTTTAAAGATTAGTTAAGCGAATCAATGAGCTTTTGCCTTCGAGTCGACGATGAGAATAACAACAAGAAAGATACGATCAATACTACTAATTTTAAAGATTAGTTAAGCGAATCAATGAGCTTTTGCCTTCGAGTCGACGATGAGAATAACAACAAAAAAGATACGATCAATACTACAATAGTTTTTTTCCTGAAAACTGAAATCCGTGGAAAAATTTTCATGGAGAAATGAACATGTGATGTATTAAAAGAAGGAGAAGGAGAAATAAAATATATTTTTATGTGTTCTAGGGGAATGAATATACGTACTATATATTAGCTAAATCTAATAACGTATCTGAAAACAATTGTTTTACGAAGAAGCGACGAGTCTGTATAACACAAGAGCAAAAGAGAAAATATGCAAAGATAAACGTGTAGAACATTTCAGTACACGCCATTACATTACACAGCGAGTTTTATGAGAATTCAATGAGCGAGGAGTCTATTATATTACACACACATAATCAAGAGAGAGGAGAAAGTAGAAGCGAGAAATGGAGATTTGTTGTGTGTTCAAGTTGGACATGGAAAACAACTCCAATTTTTACTTCATTTCATCCTCTTTTTCCACCATCTTCTCCATTCCAATAACAAATTACTTTTAAAGCTTTTCACTCCTTTCATTCTCGCACTGCTGTGCAGAGTATCAGCTTTTAAAAGACAAAGAGAATGGAAAGGGGAAAGAAAATGAGAAATTGAGCGAGTTCTCCACTCATCGGTGGAGTGAGTCGAAGGGTAGAGTAGGAGTAGAGTAGTAGAGCTGGAGCTAGAGAGTGTACCACCATCAGCATTTTGCATCATCAACTTGTTGGTACTTTATTTTTGTTTTGTGGTGCGTAGCTCTCTGAAGAGCATAAAAGCATTATTATGGAGCAGTTTGTGTTTGCTGCTGGGAAAATATAGAGAAAGGAAAATCGCAGTGTTGGAAAAATGAGGTGGAGGGAGGAACACCCGAAAATAATAATATGCA
>VYYJ01001659.1:0-28287 GCA_021029165.1 Cyphoderus albinus | reverse complement strand
GCTACGCCATTTAGCCCCTTTTACACTTTTTGGTCAACGACGATATCTTATAGTAACTATGGGGCGGTCATCGTTTCGCTGCGCTCAACGACAACCTAAAGCATCTCGCCTAAGAAAAACACTTGCAATTTTATATTATTATTATTATTATTATTATTACAGTTATATATTTATAGCCCATAAAACAGTACAAGAATAGGGGACGAGTGTTAAAAACAAATGTAATTGATATAATTATCCATCCATACATAATACCCCCCATAACCCATCTATTACAAACATTGCAAGTGATGATCCATAACAATTTAATAAAAACACAAAAACAAGATTCTCACACATTCTCACTAGTACTGCCAAATTTATAATTAAGTATGCGTACAGGTAATTAATAATGAATACAGGTGTAGTATATAACGTGATATATTATGTGACTGTCAATAATAAAATCTCGATAGTTTTTTATTTATTTTTTGCTTTGTTTGAGTGTTGAAGTTTTGGAGTTTTGTTATTTGATGTTATAAATATGAATTAAAACGGAGTAATGAAATGAGAGTTATGAAAAAAAAGGGGTGGGGGGGCGTAATTTAGGATGAGGGAGGAGGATGAGGAGTATATGAAAAGGGTCGTCGTCGTTGTCGAGAATTCGGTTGATATTTAGTAGTGTGACGAGACTGAGATCGAGAGAATCGAGAGTATAAAGTAGTACGTACACACGTTATTTGTTTTTACACGGTACGATGAGATATAAATAGTCATATCACATAATATGACTCATAGTGTGTGGATGGGCAATATATAATCTTATAATGTTATTTTAAAAAAAATATGAGATGAGTTTGATGAACGTTTGAGTTTCTTTTTCTTCTTCTTCTTCTTTCAAGCATGAGTTAAGATGAGGATTTTTTTTAAGGTAAAACACTCTGCGTGTTCGAGAAGCTTATATATATGTATCGTAATATATGTATGTGTCTATGCTTTTGGATATTATCGTCTGTGTCATATTCATTTGGAATAGTTTTGTTTTTTAATTTGCAATTTATTATTATTATTTAACATGAAACAGAGTGAATAATCGTACCGTAACGTAATGTAACGTAACGTAATGTAATTTTATTAATGTATATTATGCTGCTCGCTGCTTCTCGAACTGATATTTATATGTATTAGCATCATATAGACCCTTTTATTATATGGGGGAGTCAATAAACGACGAAAAGATAATAATCCAAAAAAAAGTTTAATCGTTTTATGATCTCAATTTTGAATAGTATCCTTAACATATTTAAAGGACAGGTCAGGTGGCCACTTTGGCCATGCAATTGCCCATTATTGTGAGGTTTGTAGAAATCATCTTAACACTATACTATCACCACGCCTAAAGCGTGGTCTTTGGCCACTTGTATAAAAATAAGATGAGTAAGTAGTAATATGATGATGACAATATTTATATGTAATACGTCATGTCCGACAAAAAGTGCATTGTCCGAACGAACGTTCTTCCAAACAATAAATAAAGTAATATAAAACTACCAAACCCCCCCCCCCTCCTCCTCCCCCACACTCCTCATCAACAAGTTCGAGTTCAAAGAACACTGTACTACGAGACCCGATAACAAGAATGCAAGTTATTTTTTTTCTCTCTATGTTATTATTTAAAAAATCAAACGTGGCAAAGTTCCAAAAGAAAAAAAATATGAATCTTTGGAATGTTATAGCTTAAGAATATCGTTGTGGAATATCAAACGTAATATATATATTTCATGAGATATATTTACACATGCTCGTTATTTTCCACTAACCGAAAAAGCAATGTTTTATTTAAAAAATATATTTCCTGGTAAAAGCATTATGTGTGTCTAAAAAAAAATATACAGTCAAACTTATTCGGAAAAATAACAGGCGCTATAACATATACACGGTGGTGGTGGTGGTTTAAGCAACAATATGCATATTAGCAGAAAACAGAAATTCCTTCTCGAACAGTAAAAAAAGATAGCAAAAAAATACAAAACGATTCGAACCGAACTTTATTCATTATCCATTCACCAGCATCCCACGCACACACAAAAGTCGCGGACTGTACCTAAACACCGATTCCACACACAAAACAAACGCCATCCTGCTAAAAAATATAACAATAATTCCCGATAAATGCATAAAGAGAAAAAAAAACGCAAGCAGAGAACAAGCAGAGAGGTTCGTATGTAGTGTTCGGAAAAATCGTTGCACTCTCAGATCATCAGTCAGACATTATTATATTGGATATATACTTTAAAAAATATAGACTTTAAACTAAAAGCGTTTCAAACTCTCTGCAGAGTAAAAAAAAATTGATATTTTATATGTGTGGATAACGCGGAGGAGTCAAGAACCCGAGTTTTTTCAAAAACTTACACAAAATAGACTGAAACCCATCCCATACGCAAATAGATACATACGTGTATTTACTCCATAAAAAAAAGTAGCGCAAATATCAGAGTACAAACACCCATCTGGGGTTTTAACACAAAACTGTATACACAAATTCCGCATTTCCGAACACTTCATAGAGATGACGATCTCGGGGTTTTGGTGAGTCACCACCAGTCACCACCACACATTGCTCGGTATGTTTAAAAACTTTTTCATGGCGATGATGACTAAATGTGAATTTTGTACTACATATCATTATTATATCTTGTTTTCCGAACACTCCCGACACCGTAGTAGTCGTACCACCTTCTGAAACACAATACAATATCATATCACTGCTTAAAAAAAGTTTATTTTTTTTCCAAGGGCTGAGTGCATTCAACGATTGTTCGAGAGAGTGAACGAAAGAGGAAAATTCAAGAGTTTTTCCTTGGACTAAGGAAGAAGGAATTTTTGTTGAGCACAAGTAATAGTGGACACACACACACGATATTATTATATATATCGTAGTAGTTCCGTTTAAATATTTATATAAACTCTGTTTTTGTTACAAGTAAGAATTTGTTTTCTGCTGGGTAGAAATATTTAAAAATTCAGTTCCAAATTTTTTTCCAAGGAAATCGAGATTAAAAAAAAAACAAGAAAAAAAATCAGTAATCTTTTATTAAATTCTTTCTATACCACGTTTCCAACCACCACACATTCGACACACCTGAAAAATAAAACACGTAAGGAGGTTAATAAAACACAATTTTATTTTTGTTTTCGTTAATACATTATATAGTCACGTAATTTTTTATTTTCAAAAAAATTTCCCTTTTTTCTTTTACTTTATTTAAATTCCCCTATATATCATATCTGTTTTAAAAAAAGAAGACTAACACGCATTATCAATCACGACGACATTGCCTATAATTTATATAAAAATAAGACCTAAGCAAAAATAACACGAACAAAAAAAAAATAATCATGCATTTATTCTTTATTTATCTTCAAGAGTTATCTTTTATTTCTCTCTGTGTGATGATGGATAAGCAGAACGTACGTTTTTTTATCGGAAAAGAAAGAAAATTATATGTGAATGAAACGAATAGGAGAAAGTGTAGTAAAAAAATAGGTTTGTAAATACGGAGGAGTTTTAAATAAACAGGAGAACAACGGAATCAAAAGTCATTTTTAAACCAGAGAGGTTTTTTTATTAAAATGTTACGACTTAATTTACGGAGTTTTAAAATTTTAAAAAGTTATATATTACATAAAACAAGCAACTCTGTTTTTTAATTATTATTATTGAGGGAGGTGTGTTTAATATTATGTAATATTGATTATTAAATGAGTGACGACAGTATTCAGTGAGAGACAATATTTTTGTTTTCTTCTTCTTCTGTTGTTCATCATATAAATACTCCTGATAATTAGCTCGGTGGCTCTGGAAAACTAATTTTACCATGACAAGTTTTCGAAGTTTTAAATAGTATTATGTTAAACAGCAGAAATTGTTCTCTAGATGACGTAAAAACATTCTAATTGTAAGCACATGACAAGACAACTAATTTGAACCCAGTCCTCAGACTCGTTGGCCCATGCCCACTTGTATTGTGAAAATTTTCAAAAATTTTAACGCATATTTTTTTTAAATGCAGTTTATGTACTTGTATTAATACACATATATGATTCTGCTTCATACTAAATAATATATGTGATAAATTAAATTCGCTTTATTTTTTGTTTAATTTTTTTTTTGCTAAATCAGTAGCTTTGGTCACTTTAAAGAAAAAGAAGAAGAAGAAAAAAAAACATTCTTACAGAAATACGTCGTCACTAAAATAAATGTAAATCATATATATAAAAATACTACAAAACATGTCGGCCGACGCGTCGCTGATGTTGAGTGCTCTTCATTTTTTACACTGTTTGCAACTCAGCGAACCCCTTTCATCATCATCATCGTGGTCGTCGTTTTCATTTTTCTTCCGTCGTCATCGTTATCGTTATATCGTTCCGCTCGACTTTTCTTACCCCCTTTATTTTATTTTTTCTCGAATTTTTCGAGATTGACGGTTAAGATTACAACAGTTAATAAGTAAAAGAGAGCACAACAGCAGCGATCAATACACGAGAGGCTCTCTCCTCTCAATAGCATTTTCACCTCAAAACAATCATCGTGTGTAGTAGTATCAGACACTACCTTGTTGCCATAGAGAGGGAGAGAGACCCTTATAAAAACGCATTAATGTGCTTCTTTAATAACAATAATAATATAATTTTTTGAATATGTATAAAAATGTGAAATCTCTTGTGTCTATGCGCAACGAGGAAGTTGCTTGCTTGCAAGAGTTGCACATCAGAGAAGTGCAGTGCAGTGTCAGCAGTTAAAAAGAAGAGAGTTACAAAAAAAAATTCGCATCACCATAGCAACGAGCAGGAATTTTATCATTATTATTTAGATGATAAAAATCATTCATACATTTTTATATTTACATATAATAACTCACAGCCGCCGCGCCGCCGCTATAGTATGCGTATATATATAATATCCCGTAGTTGTTATGGTGATTGACAGAGCGATATAATAAGTATTAATTTATAGTAATAATAACAATATTTTATTTTTGTATTTAAAAAAAAATGAAAGAAAAAGGGTAAAGTTTTATAATTTATAATATTAACTTTGAATTTTAACATTAAAAAGTGGTGACTTTTTAAAAAGGGTCGGGTCGTCGCGTCGTCGGGTGGTGGTTTTCTGAAAAAAAGGGGGTTGCTGCACAAGACGACGACTTAATGAAAAATGGGAGAGACGCGTCTCTCTATATTCTCTGTTTTTTGTTTTGTTTTTGCAACGTCTGTGCTTTTTTGTTTGTTTTCTTTTCTTTTTTTTTGCGAGTTTCCTTGAATTTATAAAACTTATAAAAAACAAAAAGTGAATTGTTCGCGTATGAATTTTGTTTTTTGGTTTAATATTAAATTGTTTTCATTTAATTTTTGTTAAGACGTTGTCGTTGTTTTTGTTGTTAATATGTCGTAGTGTTGTGCAGTTTTAAGTGGGGCGGTTTTTTTAACGCTCTTTGTGGTGGACTACCCACTGGTTGGTTTTAGTAGTGGCGCGGTGGCGACTTATATTTATGACGACGAGAGATTGACGACGTTAGTTAACCGCTTTTATTTATTTTTAGCTTTTAAGTTTATCATTATCTCAAGCAAAAAAGACCTTTTTTTTTAATGAAGACTGCGCCGTGTTGTTGTTATTGCGGTTAAAAAATTAATTTTCAATTTTGATTTCAAGAAGAAAAAAGAGAAGTTTTTGTAAATACTAAAATCACTTTGATGATTAATTAATTTGAAGATTAAATAAGAGCGACTTTAGATATAAAAGAATAGATTTTTTTCATGGGTCATTTAGCAGTCAGGTGTCACAGGTCGGTGGTAGTCTCGTCTCGTTATTGTTTACTTTTAGAGGACAGAAACTTTTTTATTCAATCACGTGCTTGTAAAATTTAAATTAGATTTTTAAAATTTAATTTCTACTAAGTTTCTAATTATTGATCGACAATTTTGTTCTCTTCTTAATAATACCCTCCTCTTCATCCGGCACATTTTTTTTGTCGTTTTTTTACAGAAGAGAAGCGAGTAGTCGTACGTGAAGACGTCGCAGCAGGAAAATTGAAAACATTCGTTAATTTGACGCCTAGATTTTGAACAGATCGGATTCTTTCTTTCTGACTGACTGAACATGTCACTCCAGCAGCAACAGATGAGCACCACCTCTTCATCCAGTTCCTCATTCAAGTCGACAACCGTAAGTATAAACGTGCCGAGTGGTGTGCCACCTCCTCCTCCACCTCTCCCTCTTCATCACCACCACAACACGCAAATCATCTCCTCTTCCGATAATGATGTAATCATAACAAACCCCGAGTGCCTCGTTATTGACCAACCCGATACTAACTTAGACCACCACGATGACGATGACGAAGTAGACGCCGCCGCCAATAGTGGCGGTGCCACGGTGCTCCTCATCAACGATGATGACGACGACTCTGACCGACCACCCCCGTTCGCGACACTGATCGAGAGCGAGAAATTCCCGGCTGCTGCTAATAACCGAATTAAAAATAATCACGGTGGTGCAACGACGAACGAGCTACTAACCACCAGCAACAACAACAGCAGCGTTGTCGTGGTAACTAACAATACTGTCATCAGCAGTAGTAGTGATAATACTAACAACGACTATCATCATGGAGTAGTCACTGCGACTACGACTACAACCACAAGAAGTATTAGCGACCCGTTCAACGACCTCCTGATGAACGACGACGAGATGATGGAGTGCGACCGTGAGATTGGGCGGATCACGGACCATGAAGGAAGGGCTCCAAGGGAAACGAGCCTGTCGCCCGAACCCAGTGGGAACCATGAGCTCGTGGGGCTTATACGGCTGGGGGCGGCGGAACATCATGATGGTGGTAGTTCTGGAAATGCGACGACTCTGATTCAAGTGCGTGGTGGTGGAGATCATGATGACGCTGCTGCCGAGTTGATTTGCGGAGGCGTTGGTGATGGAGGTGTCGAGTTCCAAGAGTTTGACGTGCACGAGTTTGACGGGGGTTGCATCAGCAGCAGCAACATCAGCGGCATCAGTGATAAGCTTACTACTACTAACAACGAGCGTGTGAGTTTTTGTTTCTGTGTGGAGTGGAGTGATTTTATTTTTTATTTTCTTGCTACTGATCGATCTGCCAAAAAAAAATTAATCTTTTGTGACGCATGCGACACACTTTGCTTGTCTCTCTCTCACTCATATCAACCCACTTTATTTTTATATTTTTGAGAGATTTCTCATATATCAGCCAGTAAACATCCAAACTCGGTATAATAATAATAATAATAAACGTGATTTTTTTTTCTCTCTCTCTCTGCCTCCACCAGGTCTCCTCCTCCTCCTCAAAGACGGTGAAATCATCGAAAACAGTATCACAGCAGTCGTTGAAATCGGCCTCCACTTCAATCCAGCAGCAGTCATCAGTCGAGAAACTCGAGTGTTCGAAGGAAAGTGTCAGCAGCATGGTTCTGAACAGCAGTGGTAGTGTCGGCGTTATTGAGAGTAGTAACGGTGTCCAGCAGCAGCAGATTACAATGACGACGGTGGCTGAGGAGAATGGAACTGCTCCACCACCCGAGAAAACAGAAAAAGCAAAGAAGACAAAGTTGGAGCGGAAGTCGAGTAAGGCGGGAGGGAAGAAGAGCAAGTCGTCGTCGTCGTCGTCGAACGCCGAGATCAGCAAGGAAAATATATCGGTGGTAAGAAAATATAAAAGTTTATCTATTGCAGTTTTTAAAAAAATTGCTCAGCAGGGGGTTAAAAAAACGCTTCTTCAGCAGCAGAATTTTAACGTTTAAAATTTAGCTTTGAGTAGTTTATAAAGATTTTTAACTTCCTCCAGATTTTAATGTTAAAAACCTAACGTTTTTCTCTCTCTCTCTGTGTGTGTGTTTTTATATATGTTTGTGTCTGTCTGCTGTGTGAATAACAAAACAACAACAAAATAATCGTGTTTTTTTTTTAAAACAAAAGTCACCAACACCACCTCAACCGCTACCCGTAACTAACAACAATAAGACTTGTGGTGGTATAACAACGCCGATCCTCCTCCCCACCTCCCAGCTGCTCAATAATAATAATAAGTCGTCGTCCTCCTCCTCCTCTTCCACCTCATCGACGAATCTGGTTGCCGCTTCCGCCACTGTCGCCGCCCAGTTCCCCGATGACCTCGCCAAGAAGCTCGGACCCGGCGAGTCACGCGTCTTCGCCAAAGTTTGCGTTGCTAACCTGGTAATGAACGTTTTTTAAAGAGTTGTTTTAAAAAGTAACTACTTAAACACGCATCAGTAACTGATTTACTCGCTGCTTTCTTTTTCTATCGCTTTTAACAAATCCCCAAAGTTTGATTTGTAGTAACATTAAAAAAAAAATTAATAATCTCACATTTCCCCAACCACCACCACCACCCTTGTAAAAAAACGTAAAAATCTTCTTTTAACTAAAAAAAAGTATAGTTTTTAAAAACTGACAACCAGCAAAAAATTAACATTAAAAAAAACCTTTAAAAAAATAATAGCGCCGGAGTTTCGGTGACCTCACAGCAGCATCGCTGATGACGACCCCTACTACCCCCGTTGTACCCGATCTACTCAGCCTGAAGCATATTAATATTAATAACGCTGCTACTACTACAACCCGACATTATAATAATGCTACTGCTGCTTCAGCTAACTCGTTCAAGTACTTGTACTCCGGGTCAACTTCCCTCGAGTACATGCAACTCACCTCCAACAGCTCCACCGGTAACAACAACAACGGTATTAACAGTAACGCAGCACAAATGCTCTCGTCTTCTGCCGCTGCTACTGCTGTTGTGAGTTTCTGTTTTTTGTTTTAGTTTTTTAATTTTTTTTAGGTGCTTGACTAATGTAACCGTTGATTTAAATATATTTTTAATCTCTTAAATATTTAATAACCCGCTTTTTTAGTGTTTTTTAACTGATGATATGTAATTTTTAATTTTCAATTTTCAAATCTATTTTATTTATACCCACTAAATGATTCTCCCCTCCTCCATGTAGTCCTTCCGCCCCCATTCCCTCCCCACCTCGATCTACTCATCCATCAACAAAAATCACACCACCTCCCACTCCTCCAGTATGTTCAGTAGATTTAATACTGATTCTAGAAGAACAACTCGAGGTGGTGGTGGTGGTGTCTTATCAATCTCCTCATCATCCTCCTCCTCTTTCTCCTCTTGCCGCAGTAGTAATAGTGAGCTTGACCTTCTTCATCAACAACAACAACATCCTCGTCGTCGGGTGTTCCAGCCCGCCTACTGGCAGGCGCTCTTCTCGTCCTCATCTACCACCACCACCTCATTGCAGGTGGCGGCGGCGGCTACTACTACTTCTAGTGATGGTGGTGTTAGGCGTTGTCGTGTTATCGCTAGCTCGCTACAGGTTGTTTGCTTCAAAATGTTTTTTAATATTGTAATTGGCTTTTTCCTCTTTATTTTTTGGCTTGCTTTTTAAGAATTTCAATTAAAAATTCGATTTTGCTCCATGCATGAGTGTAAAAAAATTTGGGTGGTGGTGGGATTTGTTTTGGATTAAAGCGTCTCGTAAAAAATTTATGCTTTTTTTGAAAAATTGTTTTTCTAACCATTAATAACTCACTAATACGTAAATAGATTCATTAATGACGCGATCGAGAATATCTTAAAAGCATCATGATATCAACAACGCTAATATATCCTGGCTATGAGGTGTTGGGTTGGGTAAAAAATAAATACTATGAAATATTCCACAAGTCACATGCTGTTATATGCGAAACACCTAATTAAAAGTATTTCACCAATATTCACGTTTTTTTTTTGTACGAGATTGTTCAGCGAATTAATTTTATTTTTATTTTTTTTAAACCACGTAACAGAAATCCAGCTTCAGCAAGTTCGACAGCCTCGTGTCGAAGAACTCCCGACAGCAACAGCAGCAGAATGGTACGGCAGATGATAAGGTCAGTTGTTAATCAATAAACATTATAATTTCTAAAACCTTATGATTATAATTAAGCCATCATTTTCATTTTCACTTTATTAAAAAAAATGTATAGCCTTCATCAGACACGACGACGGGAAAGCCTGAGCCGAAGAAATTGTTCTGTGCGTCATGCGAGAAGCAGGTCTTCCAGATGGAGCTCGTCCGTGCTGAGAAACTCGACTGGCACAAGAACTGCTTCAGGTGCTTCACATGCAGGAAGGTTCTCGGGTAAGGGTTCTCATTCAATAGAAATACAATTTTAATAATATTCAATGATATATCCGGTGATAATGATGATGGCGATGATGCTCTTTCTGTCTGTCTGTGCCTGTATGTCTGTGTATATAAATATTCAAATGAGAGAGGGGAACGGCCAGAAATAGTCGAGTGTGAGCTTTTTTTGGAAGCTACAGATACAAAAAAATTTTGCATACTCATTTGTATGTTTGTTTATTTGTTTTTTCCTTTGCTAGCGTGGACACATACCAATCCCACAACCAGCGTCTCTACTGCAAACCCCACTTTAAGGAGCTTTTCCAGCCTAGAGCCGTGATGGATGATAATAGTAACGAGGATTCACTACTCCAGAATCAGCAGCAAACCGACCTGTCTGTCGAGCATCAAGAGAGACAACAGCAGAAAAGGTGCTCGAAGCATTTGCAGCTCATCATCTGCGAGAGTCAACCGAAGGAACTGCCGCCGGATGTTGTCAGAGGTTCGTTTTGGGTGGATGATGGACTTTTTTTGTCATCATAAAAATATATTTTTATAAAAAATTTGCATTTCAATAGGAGATAGACAATGGTGACGACAAGGGTGGTGTATGTAGTAATAGTAGTAAATATGTGAAGATGATGGACATGGACATAATATTCAGATTTTTAAAAGAGGATATGCATTTTAAACAAGTACGCTGTTTTAACTCTGATGAACTTTTTTTTTTTGCTTATTTTATGACGAGTGAATGAATGAAGAGGAAGTTGTGCTGTGGAGCATCTACACAGTCTCTTCCTTTTATACTACAAAAGAGGATGTCGTCGTCTGTCTTGTCGTGTGTGTATTCTTCTGTGACAGTTAGTTTAGTAGCAGCAACATAGTACCAGTAGCGATGATGATGATAGCGCAGCGTCGCATTTCTTCTCGTTTCTCATTATTTCTCGATAAGATAAAAACATGAGACTTTTGATACTCTTGAACTAATGTGACTTTATACTAGTAATACACACACAACTTCTCATTAATAAATCAGAGAGAGAGACTCAGAGTCTCTGACACACTGTGACTGACCGTAAAAATATACAATATATGATTTTAATACCACAATACAGTATTTATTTTAGCAGCAGTATAGTAGCTAAAATTAAGCAGCGATAAGCTGTGGATAGTGTTCAGTTATAAGAAAAAGAAGAAGAGGGAAAAAAGCACAATTTTTTTTGTTCGTGTGTTTGTGACTTTTCCTGTCTAAGTTTTTGGGTTGTTTTTTTTTTTCTTGACATATCACAGCGTCTGACGCACCCACGACTGGCCTGGAGGATATCCAGATTGACGTCCGGTCCAAGTTTGAGATGTTCGAGAACTTTAAGGAAAAATCTGCTGCGGCTGCTGAGAAGGCTGCTGCTGCAAGTGACGCTACTGCTACTACACCAAAGAGGTCTGTTTAATTATTATTTTTTTTACTTTTTTTTTACTTATGAGTTGCATTTATCAGTTTTTCAGTTCGTGAGTAAGAAAAACAAAATCACATACTTTTTTAAATATGCAGGTCGGCATCTGTACTCGCGAAACTGAAGAAATACGAGAGCTCACTGGCCAACGGAGGTTCGGAACAGAACGGTAAGGAAACGTGAATTAATCGGAAGTTTTTTTATTTTTATATATTTTTTTATTTGATTGAGTAAAGACCCAGTGGTTTAAAGTGAAGGCGTCTGGTTTTGTTTTTAAAGGTGTGACTGACGAGGACCTTCACGGCATTGACGGGATCGAGCTGCAGAGCGACGAGGAAGAGGACAACGACGCAGCAGACGAGGAGAACTCTGTGATCAAGGAGGAAATCAAGCGGAAGGTAATAATAAGATTTTGAAGGTCACCGGTAAAAACAATAATAAAGGCTGTTGGGTTTAAAAATTAATCATTCTTATTTTTTTCTTCACATTTTTCAGTTGAAGAACCCACTCCAGGCTCTGAACGAGATCGCCCATTTTAAGCAGATGGACCAGGTTCGTTCCAAGTGGGAGGACGGTGGTTTCACCCGTGAGCAGATTGCCAGCGAGCAGCGAAAGGAAGAGCTCCAAAAATTCAGGTCCAGGCTTTGCCAGGGGAAAAGCGGACAACTTAAGGAGCTGTACGAGAAAGGGGTCGAGGAGAACGGTGGAGAGGCACTCAGTGCTGCGAGGCAGGCCGAAATGGAGGAACTCAAGTCAGAAAGGGCAAGAGTGTTCAGGTTAGTACAAGAGTTTTTTTTTTTTTGGAGTTTGAAGTTAAACATTTCCAACTTATTAAACTAGTACGTACCCAATTTTAACTCGACAATTCCTCCACCTTGTTTATTACACAGAGAAATGTTCGAGAAGGGTGAAGTCGTTCGTCGTCCAGATGACGACGAGGAGGATGACGGCGAAGGCGGTGAAAAATCTATCAATCGAACTGGAGTGGACCTCGAAGTCTTTGAAGCTGGCGTCTCCAGGGAGAGTAAGCGACTCTTTGAGGAACTCGACAAGAAAGTCATTTCCGAGCAACAGCAGCAACAGGTGGGAGCTGCGACGAGGAAACAGAAGAATTCAGCGAGTTTTACTAACCGGGTTAAGGTAAGATCGTGATCATCATCATTAATAGTATGTAATAAAAAATTTAATCCCGGCAGGCAAAACAAGTTTTATTAAATAGAAAAAAAGCCCAAGACCCACAGACACAAAATATAGTAAAATATGACAAAGTTTAAAAAAAAAAAAGAACTCGGGATTGAAAACGCTTATAGCTCTCGACTCAGCTCCAGAACCTGGAGTCGGGTCCAATCGTGACAACACCCGGGTCACCATCCGACGTGGTGAAATCGTCAGACGTGGCCAGTGAGCCGGTCCAGGTGAACACTGCCGAGTTATCGAACAAGTTCAAGTTCTTTGAGACGTACGAGGATGAGCTCGTCAAGAAGGCAAAGGAAGGGAAAAGGGACACGTTCAAGAGAATTACACCTCCAAGGGAGGATGGAGTTGTGAAGGTTAGGAGGAGGGGTTGTGTTGTTGTTATTGATGATGATGAGTGACGACCTTCAGTGACAAGAATTCGTTTTTTTTGTGTTTGTAGAGTGCGTTTTCTCAAGGTTTTTAGATTAGATTTATATAACTTGTGTGGTTTTTTTTCCTGGACTAACTGTTTGCATCGCCGTTATGATTTTTCTAACGATTTTATTTTATTATTTTTCTCTAGACGGACAAGGACTACGAGGGCGATGAGTCTGACGCAGTGTACCGCGACCCGAACGTGGTCCGAAGCGGCGAGGTGCACGAAGACGACACTCTCCAAAAGTCAAAGACGACGTCCAAGATGCTGAGCGTTTTCCGCCAGATGGAGGAGAACCTGAGCCGGGGTGAGGGGAGCAAAGATCCGATCATCCGACCCCTGAAACAGTTTACTCCTCCAAGGGATACCGTAGGTGGAGGGAGAGCTCTCAATGATAGTGAGGAGGATGAAGAGGAAGAGGAGGAAGATGAGGAGGTAGATGATGAAGAGGAGGATGAGGAGGATGAAGAGAACAACAGACCCACGGAAGATGAGTTCCTCAAGGAGGTTGGGGTGAGTGTTTTGGGGGCAGATGATATGGACTTGTATTTTTTTAGGGAATGCCATGATTTTAAATGAGTTGTAATTTAAAGAAAAAAAATATTATGCGTGTATGTAGAGCCTCGCCCGTGCCCGTTCCCTCCGAGCCAAGTTTGAGCGTTGGGAGCAGCAGGAGAACGAGCGAAACCGTCAGCAAGGTGGAGGAGTTCAGCAGCAGTCGCAGAATCCAAATCAGCAGCAGCAGCAAGTGAGCAGTAATTCCGAAGATGTCGCCGAGTCGATCGAGTCCGCCAAGAACCTCAAGGCCAAGTTCGAGGCGATGAGGCTGATGGGTGATGCTCCGGGTGGTGCCGGGGATAAGGAGAACAAGGGAAGGTCACCTCTGCCCATCAGAGTCAACCGGTTTGTGGTAAGTACACTTGAAATATCAAGTTTTTTTTAACTTCCTCTATCTCTCAAAAAGCTTCTTTCTTTCAAAAAACCTATTCTCTCTGCGCACAAGAAGAAAATGCTTTTTTATTTCACCACTATACTACCGAGGAAAAATCAATCACATTTTTTTTTGCATCAAATAATTGATGCGCGACACGCATCCATCCATACCTCATGATTCATATTGTTATAATAAATCATTGTTTTAAAATAATCGCCTTCTTTTTCTTTCTATGCCCGTTTCCGGTACTACTCTCAGTAACGGAAGAAAAAGAAAATAAGAAAGAAAAAAAAATTTATGCATCGCATCAAAATCAATCAACAACGCTGAGGTGGAGGGTGGGGTGAAGGGTCCATCGCGCAAAACAGCTATATATATATGTCCCTGCACAGCAATAGCAGCAGCAGCAGCAGCAGCAGCAGCAGCAGCTTATTTCTTCTCTTTTAAATGCGAATATTTATTATTGGTGATGGTGCTTTTTATTATTTTAGAAAAAAAATTATTAAATAATAGTTATAATAATAATAATATTATTATAATTATAATTATAATGCTCTACAATTAGCAGTATATCGGTGCGGTATAGTACGTAGATATGTTATATAGTACTTTTGATCGTATCAAGTAGTCGTCGACTCATCGTCGTCGTCGTCGTCGACCTCAATAATATGGCAGCTTTAAAAAATAAACGTCCGTCCGTGCTCCGTATGTCTTTGCTATTATTACACAATTTTTTTTTAAACAAAAATTGTCCATCATTCGATTTACGATATAAAAGTTAGATATATATTCTATCGTTATTGTTGATTGAATGATATATAAAAACGTTAAGGTTCTATATATATTTAGTTATGTATATATAAAAAAAGCTTTTTGTTATGTCTCTCTCTCTGGATAATAAGCTTTTTAGTGGGATTTGTATAAAAAAAATTATTATAAATTAGTTATACAAATATATGGGGGCCGGGTTAATTTTTAGCTTTTTAAAAATGATTATTATTATTACTATTTTTTAGTCTTTTTGTTTATATATAAGCTGGTGGTGGTGGTAGTGTAATGTAGCAAGGTTTTTTTGAAAAAATAATAAGAACAAGTCTCACTCGGGGCCCGCCGGTTTTGTTAAAGTGAAAAATCTCTTATTCCGGTTTTTTTTATAGGGAGTTTTATAATAATTAATCATGTGCCCGAAGTTTTCACGTTGTAAATATTAGTCCCCGCGGGATTTTTGCGGTTTTAAAAAAAATATAAATAACGGTTTCGTTGTTGTCCACAAAATCCGGATGTAAATTTTAAAAAAAGTTTTATAAATATATTTAAATATGTGCCGATACTCTTTAATATTTAATTACCGGTGCGGCGTGATTATTATTATTATACTGGGGATTAATATTCTCTGACCAGTAGTGAATTAAAAAAATGCAGTTTTCCTGTTCGTTAATAGATATTAGCCATAATATTGTGTAGTCGCCTTTTGCCTTATATAGTTGCTCTTGTACAGAATTTTTCTCCAGTAGTCACAATAATAATAATAATAAAAGTGTTCCAAGCTCCATCTACATTAATATATGTAGCTCCAGCAGCAGCAACTTTCCCCCCGATTTTACGTATAGAAAAAAAACGTATTCTTTTCACTCGAACAATTTAATACTCTGGAGCTGGGAACTTTTACTTAAAACCTATACATATATATAGCGTTAAAGAACCATACTCCCAAGAGATTAATATTTGTTTATAAAAAAATTAAAAAATTAAACTTGATTTGAAAATGTAGTACCAAAGTCAAATATCAAAATTCTCTTCTTCCATATCTTTGTAAATATTAGTAAAAAAACCCGGTCAGCCCCGATAAATTTCTGAATCTATATATAAAAAAACTGTTGCATACTGTAATTAATTACTGAAATATCTGTAATTAAATTTCTTATCATCATCATCATCATGATAAAACATATCATAAAAATATTTTTAAGAAGCTTGTTATTTTTTCTTCTTCTACTTTTCGCAGCAGCAGCATCAGCTTTAAATCACACGGCTTAAACTATTATTGCTGTGTAGGTTTCGAAAAAAAAACAGGTGTATTATTACTTATTTTCGGTCCACCCTTTCTACATTAAAAAAAAAACGAATTTTAAAATTCACGATTTCTGGAAGTGTCATATCGGTTTAAAAAAGCGATATTACATAATCCGTCGTAAACTCGGAGGACAATATAGCCTCATTGTCTGAAACCTCGTCTCTTCATAATGAATTTTGTTTTTGTTTGCTTGCTTGCATCATCCACAAACAACACAGGAAAAAATCGATTTAGTTTCTTATTCGAACACGTTTCCGAACAATATGCATATGAAAACACGCAACTCCAAAAAAACAGAGCGCCATAAAAAAATCAGTCTTTTAACTCAAAGAATTTTTTATTGTTTTTGACTGACCATTTTGTGGTGTAAAACTTAACGCACAATAATATTATAATTTGCGGTGACTACTACGACAAATGAGTTAAGAAAAAAAAATAACCCTATACTAACTTAATTAAAAAGAGAGAGAGAGAAAAAAAAAACGACGAAATATTCAAACCGTAAATACAATCAGTACCATCGAACTATTAACTCATAAAAATTCCCTGATATACAAAAGGAAAATCACTCAATTTATCAGCAGCATTAGCAGCAGCAGAGCAGAGAAGAGAAGCGAAAGTCTTTATGTGTTTACACGATAAGATTTTTAATTTTTTCCCCTGATAACATTCGAAACGAAACGCGCATGTGAAAAATTCCAAACTCGACATACAGCACGTAAATAAAAACGATTTTCTTCTTCCTTCCTTCCTCCATATCCTCCATCATCCTTCTCTCACTCACCGTTTTATCTTATTCAGTCACTCTGCTGATCATATCAGATATCAGAACAGAGGGACCACGTATACTACCCAACACATACCCACACATATGCATGCGCATACAGCACGCTCTACTTCCGTTCGAGAACGCGATCGACGATGATGATATCAAAAAGAAGTGTGAGTGAGTGAGTCAGAGTCAGTCATATAGTGAGCGCGATTTATTTATTTTTAATTGCTAGTACTACTACAACACGGAACGGACGTTATAGTTGATACGTGTGTGAAAATTTCTTATTTTATTTTATTTTTTTTAAGAAGAAAAATTAAAAATGCACTCCCCATAGACACATATAAAGTGAAAATGAATGAATGAATGAAAAATGAATGAAGAGATTTTTAAAGAAGAAGAAGAGAAAATTATTGTATGGCTGTTGGGAATTTTTATTTTTTGTACTGATATATGTGTGTGTGCCCGTGAGTGCAGGCAGGTGATTTTTAATGACTTCATTTTTACAGTTACAGTTTTGTAGTTTTTAAAAATATGTAATGCATTCAATCAAATCAGTAGTGCGATATAGTACTAGTGGTAGTGGTAGTGGTGGTGGTACTTATTATTACTAGAGAAAAGTGTTAAAAGGTCTCTTCTCTCTGTCAGTGTGTAAAGCGTGGGAAAATTTGGGATTTTTTCTGTGCTTTTTTTTAAAAAAAGTTTTTTTAAAACTATCGGTAAACGTGAACTATATCCTATATTTATTTTTAAATTGCTATATATGTGGTGGCGTGGTGGTGTTCATGAATGATGTGACACGTCTATGAACAGGTAGTAGTAGCAGGGATTTTTTTTTTAAAGAAGCATAAAGTAATTGATATTATTATGGTTCATAGGATATTATTATTATTGAGGTACTGCATAATATGAAATTTTCTAACGAAAAAGAAATGGATATATACACATATCCGTTACTTTTATTATTACTTTACTCGATTGAACCCGTTTTTTGTTGAAGAAACGATATTGTACGAAACGGTGTGATATGACGTGTGCTTTTGTGATTTTTGATTTGATTATCGTTATATTTCATTTTATTAATCATCAAACAGTATTTTTAGTACTTCAATATATCTTTATTACCGTGGTTGTAGTAGTAGTAGTAAATAGTAGCAGCATGTGCGGTTTTCAGGGGAGAGATAGAGAAGTTAGTGTAATAATCATTATATTAATAACAATTCTGATGAGGTACTTTTTAAAAACAAAAACTTTTAGTAGTATTAACAGCAGCATCATAGTACATGATAGATAACCTTTTTTATCTTATTCATTTTTTTTAAAGAGTAGTGTGAGTGAGTGAGTGAGTGAGGAGTTTTATTGTTTTAAATCAGTTTTTGCTGCATTAATTATTATTATGCCGGTAGTAGTAGTAGTAGTAGTAAGTTCCCATTTATATATCTCCTGGTAGTACATATTGTAAAATTATTAAACAATTTAAAAAAAGAAGTAATAATAGCAGCAACAACAAAATTTCTTCCTTTGTTCATCGTCATAATCATCATCATCATGAGATATCCCGGCATTATTATTAGACTCTCATTTTGTTATTATTATTATCGTGTTAAATAGTTAAATAGTAAGCAGACCGCACTCACTCACTCACTCACACGACATATATAATGTCATCATAAAGAAACGGTAGAAAAAATGCCGTTATTCTCAAATTAAATAGATATATATTGCCCTATTATAACCGTGTTTGTATGTGATACAACAAGAAGAAGAAGAACTCTGATTATCATCGAGACTCTCTCATTGATTTGACTGACTTTACTCATATAAAAGTTTATTTATTTTTAATTATTTAGTTTTCACATACACATACGCAATATAAACACATATCATGCTGGAATTCTAGCTATAGAGAACGAAGAAGAAGGAGGAAAATAAACGATTTTTTTTTGTTTTTTTTTGAGTATAACAATATATAAATTTGTTAGTAACGAGTTTGTTATAAATATACAGTATGTCCCACGAAAGATGGTCTATCGTTTTTAAATGGGGCTATGAAGTAACTTAGCAACAAAACCATCTTTCGTGGGACATCCTTTATACTTAAATCATACGAGTTTTTATCTCTTTTTTTCTCTCTCTCGTTTTGTCTTTCTTTCTTTCTTGTTTTTGACAACCACCACCACAAACAACAAAAATTACAACCATAAGACAGAAAGAAAGAAAGAAAGAATTTTAAAAAAAAAATTATTCCATTCACATTTTTTTATTCTATGTTCATCATTTTTCTTCGTCATAACGTCCAGTCGTTCGTTATTTGATTTTAGTGTTGCTGGAGTTTTTCTTCTTCATTTTCTTCTCTTCTTTTTTTGCATAATATTATATTAGAGACTAGAGAGCTTGTGCGTGTGTGAGTTTAAAATGAGTTTAAAAAAAAGTTTTTAACTTATTTATTTTAGAGTTTTGAGAGAAGAGAGCTATCGTTATAATATAACCCTGCTGCGTCTCTCTCTCTCTCTCGTCTACCGTCTTTGTCTTCGTGTAGCATTTTTTTTAAACATAAAGTAGCAGATTATTATTGTTCGCTATCTCTCTCTCTCTCTCTCTTTTGCTCATTCGCTTTTTTGCTACTGCTGGAGTCTTCAAATGTAGAGAGTAATAATATTAATAACAATATATTAAATTTTTCTTATTTACATTTTCATTATTCCCGTCTTCTTTATTTAGAAATTTTTGTTAAAAACACACGTAAACGAGCGCACACGCACATCATATATAATATCTCTGCGATAGCCGCAGCAGCAGTGACATATATGAATATATATATATATTTTTCTCTCTCATTCCGTTTTTACTATTATTCACTCAGAGACTCAATCAACTCAACACCAACAAAACTATAGCAGATAAAACGGGAGAGAGAGAGAGAGAACAAAAAACACACTGAACTTGATCTTGTATGTGTCTCATTCACTCTCACTCGTTACTCTCTACTCTACCACCACTTCCATCCGTCCTCCACACACAGTCACACAAAAAAAAAAGTTTCCTTCCTTTAATAATTCCAAAAACAAAAATTTATATGTAGTATATAAACCAGACTCAACTCCACTCAAACTCGCATGTGTGTGCATGTCCTCAACAACCTTTTTATTAGTATTATTATTCCATTTCCACCCTATCCTACCAACGTTTCTCGTTTTCTAGAGTCTCTGTTTCTTTTTCTTCCCGTATGACAAAATAATTTTAAAAAAAACCGAGTTGTATTAAGAGAAAACACACGCACACTCACAATTTTTTTTTTTTAAATACTAAATTTTAGATAAAGAGACAGAGAATTTTTATCGAGAAAAAACTTAGCATCTTTATTAAAATCATCTGTAAATTAACCGAAAAAGAAGAAGAAGAAGGAGAAGAAAAAATCCTCTCACGAACATAAGTAACAATAACGGATACTTAAGTATAAAAACTGTGCGATATATATATGTTCGTTGTCTCGTATGTAAATAAAAAAATAAATACCCGGGTGTGTTGTTCACATATTAAAGTAATTTTTTTTAGCACATCAGATCACTACAAGATAGTATAACCGATAGTATTTAGTTTTTACCGCATGGTGGTTATTAAAAGTGTCCAGATAGAGTCAAAGGAAAAGTCACGGAAAAATCTCTTTCTCTCTCTTTGTGTGTTTAAAACGAGTGAGACGAAACGATAGTCAATTTTTATATAGTCAGTTTTTATTTATTTTTCAGTCAATTTTCTTTTTTCAGTCAGTCAGTCAGTGTTAACAAACTCAACCGTCAACACGCATACACATAAGCACGATATATATTATAAACCTCCTTTCACCATCACCATCAACACGCTCATCTCGTCCGTTACTACTACTACTTTAGTGTAACAAACTTTTTCTTCTTCCCCGGGAGTTTCTCTCTCTTCTTCATCTACTCCACAAAACAACCGAATTATTTTTATTACTAGTTTTTGTCTCCAATCGTGCTGTGTGGTTGCTTGTTTTTTATTTTATCTCGAGTGATTTTGAAAAAAATATATAAAGTGAAGTTTTTTCTTAAAATAAAACTATTGATTTGATTGAGGTTATCGTTATCTTTCTCTCGGAACTCTTTTGTTTATCAGTGACCTACATAAATCCTTTTTCTACTGCTGTATTCCTGTACTGATTGATCTCATCTGCGCTTATTCACAAACGAGAAAAAAAATTCCGTAAGTTTTTTTAAACAATGGATTAAATATTTTTTGATTATATTTTTGTTATTTTTGTGTGTGTGGAGTTGCAGTGAATTTCTTTTTTATTATTATTTTTTTTGACGTTTTAATTTGCGTATATGTATAATTAATTCGCCTTTTATTAAAAAATATATTATCTTTATGAAAGACCCTGTATATACTTTTCGAATTTTCCAAATATGTAGAGGGTATTTTAGTACCGACAATTCTTGTAGCAACTATAACAGATACCTTTAAATAGGTGAAATATATTATAAATTATATTGTCTGCAATGTTTTAAAGAAAATATATCGGGTAAAATCCAAAAAGTTCTTAAAAGTATATCAATTTTATATGTAAAAAAAATTCTTTTGACTCTTATTGCTAGTATTTTCCTTGTTAAAAAACCGTTCTTTCAATGCATCTTTTCTCATTTATGTAAGAAGATATACATGGTCTTTCATAAAGATCGCTGCTACATCATTTTCATGTACCTTTATGCAAAAGTGTCTAGATGGTAATGTGTCGATCTTTATGAAAGACCCTGTATTTACTCAAGAATAACAACAACAAAAAAATGTATTTTAAAGGTCAGTATTTTTAGTTCGGTATTTTTGCCTCAAGCACATTTAAAATAAATATTTTTGCATAGTACTACTATCCGGGTGAGTCACCCAAAACCAAACCAACCATGCACTAAAGATGTACAAGAGCGAGAGAGAGAAAAAGAAGAATTTTTCTTTTTGTTTACAAAAAGTGTCTCTCTAGCACATAGTATTTTTACAGAAACTAAGTCATATTTATCCACCGAATATTATTATAATATTATCCAAAACCCCTCACGACCACGCCACAAGGTCACGTGTTGTCTCTCTCTCTCTCACGACAACAAGTAACAGCCGCGCGTAGTGTGTAAAATAAAACGGTTTGTTGATAATGATGATAATAGTAATAATAATAGCCGATAGATATCTATATATAATATACCAATCAATCTCTCTCACTGACGATCTCGATGCGCCTTGTATTTTTCTTGAGAGATAATCCAAAACTTCTTTCACTCAAGGTCCAACAACAACAAAAAAATCTTACATTATGGATCTTATTCATGTTCAACATCATGATATGAGAGAAATGTGTCATATCCCGCCCATAAAGTTCTCATCTCTGCTTTCTTTCTTTCTTCTTTGCTATTTTTTTTATAACCTCCCAATTTTTTCCCCCTCCTTTTTCCTCCCACACACCCACGTAGCAGTCGTTGTCGTCGTTGTTGTTGTCACACGGGAGGTTATGTTTTTATCAAACTTATCAACTTAAACCGAAAAACATATTTGATACACATATAACCGTATATATATAAAACGCTTTATTTCTGGCGTCAACATATTCATTCCCATTCGACCGTGTCGATAATAGATATTATGTGTGTAAACGAAAATCAGCAAACACACGACCTCTCAATCTGACTGACAAAATAAAAAAAATGTGAAGCACCCGAAAACCACTCCCCCCTCTCACAACAATATAATACCATCATCATCATCATCATATCAACCATCACGGTCGAATTCTCTCCGAGATGAATTTATTAAAAAAATATCCATTTCTCTCTCCATTTAGTTTTTGTTTAAAATTAAAATGAATTTCTTCCTTCCTTCCTGTCACCCGTCATCATCACCAATGTACAGCTGCGAGAGAGAGAGATAAAACACTGAAAAGTAACATTTAAAAAAGTGATATTAAGGAAAGCCAAAGAGAAAATAAGACGATTTCAAAATGATTAAAAAAATTAGATATTAAGATAAAAAAAAGACGGATAGAGAGAGAGACAAGGAAAATAATATTAAAATATTTCACACCACAACGCCAAAACCATTCACTATTATTACTAAAACCATTTTCTTTTGAACCGATTCATATGTGTAAATCGTGTCGATAATCATCATCATCATAATAATATCTTGTGAAGAAGATGAATAAGAAGAATTCTTGAAGTGCTCAAGGTCGAACGTGTGCTTCTAAAGGGATGTGTTAAAAAACTCGTGTTTGTCATGTATGAAATAAAAAAAATTATATAGCATCTCTCTCTTCTGTATGTTTCGGAACATTGAGCAAAAAAAAAAAATTATTTTTTTCTAGGTAGACTAATATTTCGAATATGTTCGAACTACATGACGACGACGTCCATTTTCCGAGTTGAAAAGATAAGAAGCGAAGCGGATCAAGCGATTTTAAATTTTGTTTTAAATAAAAATGTTCGGAAAAAGGCTTATTATATGCTGTCGAGTGACTGAGCGAGGTTCGGAAACACGATTAAGAACAAGTTGTTCTAAACAACGAGATTCTTCTCTCATCAAAGATCTTGCATACTTCATGCATATTTCATGCATATTTCATGCATATTTCTCGGAACGCGTGTGTGTGTGTGACCAGGATATCATTATAGCTCATCATAGGTCCGATAAACTTTTTATATCGCATACTTTTAACCCGAGTCAACAACATTACTAAATGCCCACACACACACACACACACACACAACACACTCACCCGAGAAAACTTCGAGCGAGGTCCATTTAACTTACAACACACGCGCCTGCCTGACCTTATCCTTCCTTCCTTCCTTCCTTTCATTCGCGTGTGTTATTGCTTTCTATTTTTGCGTTCTCTGTTTAGTCTCTGAGAGAGAAACAAAGAAAACTAAGACGCTGACTCCTGCTATACATTCTTTTACCCGTGTCCATTGAGTAATTTTTTATATTACGTTTTATCATCGAAATTCGATAGTGTAATTTTTGTGTCTAGTGGTGGTGAGTCACCTAATATTGTGTGAGTGAGTTGATTAACACTTTTAAAAATTAGATACATATATTATCAAAAGTTCTCTTCCAAAACCACCACAACCACCACCACCAACCTCCAAAACCTAAATCAAGCAAGCAACCACCTTATTATTCTCTTTCCTTTCACCCCAATATAATTATTTTTTTACAAAAAAGTTTAAACCTTTTGCCAAAGACTAAAGTTTAAAGAAAAAAAAAACGTTTAACTCTTGTTTAAAAAAAAGTCTCTTTTTCTTTTTCTGCTGCTGCGGGTTAACGATTTCCGCTTTTTATATAATAAACTTGGAACTTCCGTGTGTGTAATACTGAACTCAGTAGTATTAACTCTATGTATTATGAATTGTAAAAAAAAATTACTACAAAGCTCTCGCTTAACAAGAAAAAAAGACAAAATAAATAATTAATTTAATGATAAGCCTTGTTAACTCTCTGTGTATATGTTATGTACATTATTGAGTTAACCTTCTTTTTTTTTTTTTTTTTTTGACTCTTTTGTCTTTTCACACTTTACACACTCATTGCACTGCTGAGTGTGTGGAGATAAAAATAAAAATTGAAAAAGAAGGGTACGGAGAATTAGAGGAGATTTGGCCAAAACAAAAAAATTAATTCATATTAAAAGGATGTGTCCTTATTTCTTTGCTATCCCTTACTTTAAAAAAAAGTCAAGTGGAGCAAGCGGCCTGTCGATCCTTTTTCTTTCATAGATTTCGTTTATTTACTACTTCTTATAATTATTACGTCCATTCATGTTTTATTTAGTGTAGTGTGTACTCACAACAACTAACAATAACGAACTTACAAATTTTGTAAGAATGGATGACAAAAAGAGGTTTTTTTTTAGGCGTCGTCGTCGTCTTTTTGAACGGGTGGTTTCCGGCTAGTAGCGATGGGTGGTTACCGCCTGCCTTCATCATCGGATTCCCTATTTAATTCCAGATCTCTAGTACCGGGTCTCTTATTATAACGAATGAGGAATCTCCCCCCCCCCCATCTTTTTGGCCATGCTCTCCGTACCATTCTTTTTTTTAAACGTTGTTTTTAGTCACCTCGTCGCCGTTACAGTTGCCAAGGATTTTTTTTTATCTTGTTGTAAAAGATCATCTCGAATTCTTAAAAACATTTTTTCTCAACTCTTTCTTTATTAACAAATTCGTCTTTTTTTTTCTTCACTACTGTTCAGTTGGCACATTTGCCAAAAATTAAAAAAATAGGTTTTCCTCTTCTTTTTTTTTTCTTCTTGTCTTTTAGTAGTAGTAGTTATAGTAACATAACAAAGAGAGAAAAAAAAATTCTCAAAGCCAATTGATAAAAATCGGGTGGTGAAGTCGTAAGTAAATAGGCACAAGTTTAATATACAAATCTTTATGAGAGACCCTGTATGTAAGAGATGAGAGTTAACAAACCCTGGAGTTTTTTTTAGTAGTAGTAGTAGTGGTGTGTGGTTTTTTTATAGTGTTGTTGGGTCATGGTGTGGTGTGGTAGAGTGATATGATTATATAAAGTCTTTGTTCTCTTTATACATTTTTTTTTATTTTTCTCTTTTGGAGGAAAACTATTTAGAAAAAAACAAACATTTTTATTTGTGATGGTGGTGGTTGGTTGGTTGGTGATGTATATACATGCTCTTTCAAGCTATATCGAGCATATCCCTAGAAACCGGAAACTCTATCATCATCATCTCCTCGTTGTCGTCGGCATTTAGAGAAAACCGCATTTTTTTTCTGTGCTGCTTCATTTTAATTTTTTTTAAAGAATCTCTTTTACTTGCCTGTTGCTTCGTTGGTTTTTTTCCTCTGTCTCTGCTTGTTCAGCAGTGATTCTCCGGCTTAAAACGGCGGCGTGCGTCTAGCATTTCGCGTCTCCTCCCTCGCTCCCATCGTAGGGCCATCATCATAATAACAGGAGAAAGAAAAAGGGCGACACAAAAAAAAAATCTCTTTTCCCTCGTTTTAATAAATCAGTCTCTCAGGAAAAAGTTAGTGGCTATTTTTTTATCATTATTAAAAAAAGGTACGTAGATACGTGTGGGTGTGGTGTGAGGTGGTTTTTTAAAAGGATTTGTCCTATTTTTTGCACGGTGATGAGGTGGTCATTTTTGTTTAGGTGGTACATTATAGTTGTTGTGTTCCAGTTTGAATAAAAAGTGTTTGAGTGGTTAGGGTTTTAACGTGTGTCTCATTTTCTTCACTTTTGTCGTTTCTCGAGCTTGTGACGTGTGTTGCTATAGTAACAAAAATTCTCTAAATCTTTATCTTGACTCAAATCATTGTTATTTTTTTCTTCTTTTCTCAATCAGCTCCACTCGGACGCCCGCTCCGACGGCAACAGTAGCAGCAGTAGCAGCGTCAGTTCCTCCTCGTCAACATCGCCTCAGTTGATAAGCAGCAGCGGGACCACCAACGGTAATAACGGTAGCGGTCACCATATCATCAACAACAAGCTCCAACTCCACAACAATCATCATCTCCAGCACCACCACCACCACGGTTTCAGCAGTCTCCCAGTTGAAGTCGTCGCCCAATCATCGTCATCATCAATCATCATGAGCGACTCGGAAAAGTGCGCCATCTGCGAGAAAAGGGTCTACGTCATGGAGAAGGTTAGTCAGCTAATAAATAAATGCCCGGGTTTTTATTTAAAAAATAAAATTTCAATTTAGGAGGATTTTTTTTAATTGATAATATTTTTTGCCTTTTTTTCTTCAGATCGAGGCCGGTGGGAAAATGTACCACAAGAACTGCTTCAGGTGTTCCCAGTGTAAAAGTATACTCAGGTAAAATATAATTAGTTCAAATCGTTTAATTTGTTTAAAGACGCCAAAAATTATCTGACGCCAAATCTTTGTCTGATTTCCTGTTAACAGAATGGACACGTTTACGAGTAACAAGGGCACGCTTTTCTGCACCACCCACTTCAAGCAGCTCTTCAAGATCAAGGGCAATTATGACGAAGGGTTCGGGCATGAAACTCAGTACCAGGTATGCGTATACAGAAACCATGGAAACAATTTTTTAAATGCTTATCAGTGATATAAATAAAATTGAAAATAAATTAAAAAACAACAAAAATTTGCTCCATTTTTTCCAGGTATGGGCCAAGAAGCAAGCTGCCACTACTCAACAAAACTGAAAAAAAAAATTAATCGCCGACAACGTTATTAAAAAAGAAAAAAAATTCTCCGAGAGAAAATACGAAGAAAAAAAAATTTATTCCGCGCTGCTCTATGCTGTACTACGACCTATGCGAAAATAACTCAGATTTCAAAAGAAATTATTGTTTTTAGCATTTAGCACATCACGTTTTGTTTGTGGAAACTTTTTTTTTCTTTTCTTTTTACTACGATACATATAATACCCGGATGATTTGTTTTTCTTTTCGTCTCCAGTTTCCATGACATTTTGAGAGAGAAAAAGGTGTGGTACATTAATTATGATAGTGTGTGAGAGAGAATATCGCCCCCTCTGCCTCTAAAATCTCGATATTTTAAAAATCCAGTTTAAAAAAAGGGATTCAAAAAGAAAGTCGTGTATTATAAAAAAAAATATGAATGAGAAAAAAATAATAATCGTTTTAATTTTTATTTTGCATTATATAATTTTTCTCTCTGTGTATGTATATAGACAAAAATTGATTTTAAATTAAAAATAAAATATATATATTTGGATTTTTAATTTTAAAAACACTACTACGAGCGTGTGTGTGTGTAACTCGGTTCTCTATACCACGGAACTTATATAATTGTGAAATAGAACCTTAAAAACAATTGATTTTAATGGATATATATATATATAATATATATATGTATACAGTTTAAAATGGATTCGTCATATTTAAGTGTGTGTATATTAAATAAAAAAAGAATAAAAAAATCATGATGATAAAGAAATGATTAAAACGTAAAAAAAGAAGAAGATTATTAAGAACATTTTAGCGTTACTAAATAAAAACGTGCATTTAATGTGCCGGTACTGTGCATTTAGCATTCATTTAAAGTGCATGTAAGGTGCTTTTAACGTGCATTTTAAGTACATTTAAAATGTTTTTAGCGTGCATTTAAAGTACTTTAAACGTGCTTTCAAGTACATTTAAAGTGCTTCAAACTAAAGTTTTGCAAAGTGCATTTAAAGTGCATTTAAGGTGCATTTAAAGTGCATTTAAAGTACATTT
>VYYJ01001658.1:0-28290 GCA_021029165.1 Cyphoderus albinus | reverse complement strand
TGTAAATCTTTAACTAATTAACAATTCAATTTTTCATTTAAATGTTTTTCTTTTCAACCACATACTCTCCTGTGTTACAAGCGTCTCTCTCGTCCGCTGTTTTCTTCATTGCTCAAGAGTGCCACTCTTTCTTTCTCTTTCTCTCTCTCCATTCTCCCCCATCGTTATTCTGCATTCGTCTGGAATAAGATGCAACATGCATGAATACACAAGTGAGATTTTTGACTGGTATACATGGTGCGTAGAAAAGAAAATAGAGGAACTATCCGGTTTGTACTTGAGGGAAATCATAAAAAGCAACTCATGCACTTTACGCAAAACAATGCATTTTTCTTTAACTGTATCATAGATCTCTCCTCGCCTGATCTGATATGCACTATTTTATATTCAATGAATACGATTATGTATTTTTCGTTGTACCAAAAGAGAGACAAAGCAGGGATTTTTGCAGAAAAATTGTAATGCATTGTGTTATGACTGATACCAGAAAACATTCATCTACCCACAATTTCCATTTTAACCTGACACTCGTATTTAATATGTGAAATTATCCTTGGTCAAAGAATGGATTAGAGTAGAATAAATGATATAAAAAGTTATCAAATTTCTAATATTTTCCTTTGCCTTTTATAAAAGTATGATGATTTTCGTAAAACTTAAAAGGCATCAAAACGAAGGTATCTGAGAATCAGCAGAGATACGTAGATTATCAAAGCACAAGTGTAGGAACAGGTTCATGAATGTGAAAAAACGGTTTGTGGAAGTGATAGAAGAGAAGGAATTGTGTTTGTATAAATATTATAAGAAGAGAAAACAGAAAGGAAATACAGGGGAGTCTTTGTTGAGTAAATCGTCTTCTCCTGAGACAGATCGGGAAAAATTCATGACCATTATTCGTACTACACGTTTTTGGTTCCTACGTTTCTGTTTGTTCCAATGGTGGTGAATGGTGATATATGGTATAGGAAAAGAACTTGATGGTGTAATTTTTATTTTTTTCTTGTATTATGCATACGCCAGTAAAATACGTTAAGCATGCCCAATTTAAACGAGAGCTTCGCTCGCTGGGATTCACTTTTACTTTCCGCTGCCACTGCATCTGCATAAGTAGGCACAATGTGTTGGTGAAATGGGAGAAGTGAGATTTCAGTCAGAAAGATTGGAATCAAAAATATATTACTCCTCTTTCCTGTCTGGGCTACCACTCTCACATCCTACAAAGAGTGAGCAAGAATTACAATCTTATAAGCACAGGAGCAGCTAACAAACAAATGGAAGAATATTTTAGCTCGCCCTTTATTTACAAATACCTATATAGAGAATTGAAACAAACAAAAGGAAAAATAGTCAAGGGAGTCTTCAAGAAAGCTATAAACTCTATGAGTATTACAAACCTCGACGTTATGTAAGACACATCTTCAAAAGCTTTCTTCTTATTTTTACAAAACATTGCACACAGTTCACCATTCTTTATGGAATTAAGGAGAAGTATCAAAACATAAGAGGACCATTTAATAAGAAAATACCACTGTACCTAAAGTGCATTTTGAGGGTCTCTCTCAGGCTGCTGATATACCTATGGATTTTATGAAAAGCCTTCATACATCTTCATTTTCCAAGACACTATCTGATCTGATAATAACATGTAATACATAAAGAAGTAATATGAGTCATTTCCTCTTTCCTTTACTGCACAAGTCTTAACTAAAAATAACAACCCACCAAGAAAAACTTAAATTGGTTTGTTGTGTGGTCTTAAGTTTTTGATGTAGCACCGCAACAACAACAACAGTGTCTCATCTGCGTATGTTTAACTTAACGTTAGTTTGGTATTTGATGGCTTTCTTTTGTTTTGTCTTGTTTTTGGTTTGGAGAGCTTGGGGAATGGAATGAACATCAAAGTGTTGAGAGCCGTCTCGTCTAAGGAAAAGTCCCTCTTTAAACCTAGTATACTTAGGACCCCCAAAATTCATTCCTTTCGGTTGCTCCTACGAGAAGTTTGTTTTTGGTGATGGGAATGTGTGATACTCTGTCTTTTGCTGTTGCTCTTGCGTCTTTTACACTAATACACAAAAACATACACGTGTCAAGTCCCTGGGGCCCGTCTAAGAGACGAAACAAAAAAGGTTGAAAATAAAAGATCTTGTCAGCAAAGAACTAGAATGGTTACAAATAACCGCACACAGATACCTTTAATACACAGGTATATTAAAAGGCATGCTTTGCGCTTCCAATTAGAATAATCCCTTGGCCTGTCCGCTTTCACTATTGTTGTAAATCTTCTGTTATTTATTTATACGTTGCAATTCGATCTGGATTGTAATTTGACGTGACAAATAACAAATCAAAGCCGATTATAGTCGTACTGGTTCATGTTAAGGTATTTAAAAACTGTCTTTGGCCTTTAAAAATATTTTGACACATATTTAAATCTAGATTTATCAAAAAATTACTTGTATTTTAGAATTGTTTATTCTACCAGTAAAAATACACAATATGAAACTAAGTTAAACTGTTCTTTCGAATAAAAAGGCCAACGCGCCATTTTAGCTTCACAGTAGTGGTCGTTTAATAGACATCTAATGACATGACAAACGTAAATGACTTATTTAAGGATAAACAAGTCGAAGGTAACTCTAACGAACGTTTAGTGTTTGCAACATTACAATAAAGATAGTCTCTTGTATGAGCCACCTTTTCATTAGGGATATTAAACTAATGTTTTGCTCCATTATTCTAAAACAAGTGACTAATCATTTTAACAAGGCTATATTGTGAAGTAAACGTCTGATTTCGCTCAACTAACTGAAACAAATTGAGTGATATGAGGTTGTTTCTTAAAGCGACGTGTGTGATTAACCTGATCAAAATGAATTTATTATGTTAAGTAATTTATTTACGGGAAAAGCTAAAGGGTTAGGATTTTGTGTATTTGAGTAATACATTGAAATAGGCTCGGCAGGGGTTTGACAGTAAAAAAGCTATTTATGAGCAATTTTGAAAGTACGGCACCATTTCCAATTTTTAAGAGAACCCCTGCATTTATTTGACTGCGGGGATCAATGAGTGCGTTAAACAGATATTTTCTTCTTTGTCTCTCTTTTCTTCATAATATTGACGAGGAATTGTTTGTTGATTTGGCTGGTATTGAAACTTGATATAATTACCTGCTTATAACTTATAAGTTATAGTTATAAGTACACCAAAAAAATTAAGAATATTTACTTCTCTGAACATTGTTTTTTATTTAAGAATAAATAGAAAAAATACAACATTTTCATTCATTCCACTAATACATTTTCTTTAAAATAAAGCAATAGTAGCTAGAAATAGGATTTGACAGTCAGAAAATTAGGTTCGTTAGTAATTAAAAAAATACAAATTATTGCGTTAATCAATGCCGCTATATTTTAGTGCATAATTTATCATGTCTGAACTAAACTCTTATTGTGAAAGTTAATATCCAAATGATGTGATGAATTATTGCTATTTACTTTCTGTATTGAAATGTTTGAAAATTAAGTGTCACGGAGTCATGACATCGGGAACAGTTGCTTTTAAGGTCTGTCAGTTAAATGTTGATTTTACTGAAAGAAATAATGCATCTGTTTATCTATCTAAGTCGACTTTTAATACAAATTCGTCACAGGGACAAATATTTACCTTAAGTTGTTTGTTAAAATTAGTGCTGTGGGCTGTTGTATTTGTCGTACTTCTGCGTAGCAGTGCGAAAAGCAAAACATTTTAGATTTGTGAAAAGTGAGTCATGTCTTCTTTTCCTAAATCCAGGATGGATTTGTTTAAAGAAAACATGAACCGGCACCAGAAACATCTCTGAGTTCTTCACAATAATCTGTGAATTTTTTAGTTTGCTACTTAATCTTTTACCACCCCTGCTCGAAAGTATCAAATAACGACATAGGGTTTAAAATCACTTGACTTCAACCATAAATTGCGCTATACGGTAGAAATGAAGCGTTGAGACATTTGATAACAAACGCAGCTTTTCATTCTCATACTTCTTTTTCATCTTTGCCTGCTTCATTATGAAGTAGTGATTGACGATTTATACAACTTTCAATTCACAAAGGTAATTACACATTACATTTACACATCATTCTTACATTGTATAAAAATAATGGAATGGTTAAATGATACTTACAACAGGAATAATCTAAAGTTCTGTCATTCGATGTCGTTTATTCAAATGTTTTCTGGATTAGATGACACAAGTTCTTGGAAAAACAGTATCTTTGCATGATAAACAAGAACAAAGTTCTATACATATGTCGTGCTAGGTTGACCGAATCTTTTGAGATATGTTAGTTGTTAGGTGAGGAATTAAAAAAATGAAAATTTTGAAGGATACTTTTATTGTACCAGAAGTAGTCACAAGACAGTATTTAATAACATAATTCATCTCACTATGTTTGATGCCACTGAACACAAAGGTAAGCACGCAATTGCATACAATGACAATAATGTAACCACTAACCGGGAATGGTTTATGCAGAAAAGGCATTCTTCAAACTGTCTGAAATGTACGCCAATAAAGAGCTCATGTTAAAATGATGAAGGGTTTATTTATACTAGAGAAAGGCCACATGCGCTTCAACCATTAGCATAACTGCAGGAAGCATACTTGAGTGAAAGAATATTGTGTGTCGGTAAACCAACGACAACTGAAATGAAAATAAAATGTATGGATCTCTTTTTCCTGAATCCTGATGAAATACGTGTTTGGTAATGTATGTGTTTGCACTTTCTTCATATGTAATATAAATTGTATTGTTTCCCAAGAGTAGTGCTGGAGCCAACCGTGCTCTATACACAGTGCATTATGAAGGTTTCCACAAATATGTCCTGACAGTTTATTGGCTTGCCAGAAGTGGTGGTAAATGTCATGGCCAAACCAAATGACATTTGACATTACATACGGCACTGGTGAAGAAAATGAATAAAAATGTAGAGACAAATAAAGAAACTCGAGCAAGTTTACGCACAATACACTATATTCACCAAGAAAACGAAGAGTTGGCAAAGTATATCTTACTTATTATCATACACACGATGTATATTTAAATGGAATTCTTCCCTGGACAATGAAACTGAAATATAAGAAACAGAAAGTGACTTTCTGTAAACCATCGTTGCATATAAATGACTCAAAAAGCCAGCCTAAGATTCTCCTGGCACTCGGAAAACGTCTATTTCCATTTTTTATATCTATCATCAACAGTTTCTATTTTTCGGGTTTCATAATAAATGCAAGGCAGGAGCTTGCAAACGGAACAATGTGTACTTATTTGCAGACTCTCATTTCGTGTTATAGTAAACTTGGATAAGGGGAGACGACGACTGGAAAAGCTAAACATTCTGAGCTTTGCCACTGCAGTTTTTATATCAACTTTTATTAAGTGCGTGTCTGTTAGTTAAACCACTTTTCATCTTGAAGGAAAAGCGTTTGCTACAAATTTAGATTTTTTCTATTTCTTTTCACATTGACGCATTTTTAGTGCATCTCTTCTCTCACATCTTTTGCTTACTATCCGTCGTATCATTGATTATCAGAGTACTACAAGAGCGGTTCGGGTTGTGGGATAGGCTTCTAAGTTTATCTACTACAAATAATAATGTCATGCACTTTTATACTTTTATGGGTATACAACAGAAACTGTCAATTGTGTATACTAAAACGTCTCACATCTTGAACTATAGACTTATTTCAATATAGATGGCTTTTGGGGTGGGACACTAATACACACTTTCCTGTTTATTCCACTTTAAAAAGTAAATGAAGATGGGATGGAATGAAACACTGTTATTTTTAGGATACACTATTGTGTAGCATTTCTCTGAATTTTGATGCTCATCATGGGTAACTTATATTTTTCTGCTTTATGTCGTGGTGTAAAGATGCATACAAACTGTAAGAGAAATTCTCTCTTGTATTCCCTTCAGCATTATAGAAATGGCATTTTATTATTAGTAATGTGACATGGCATAACATAAACACTCCTCAATTTCTCTCATGATATTTGATGAAATGTTATTCTTTCTTTATCAACTAGGTATATTTCGTTCGATCCATCTTTGACAAAACTTCGTGGGATCATTATACAGTCTATGCCAATACTCTCTTAACATCTGTGCGGATTTAACTCCTCTTTGAACAAAAGAAAAGACAAGGATCTGATACTAAATTAACTAAGCTTTGTCGTATAACGGTGGACGGAGCTTGCGTTAAAGGATTTTTGCATCCCAAATCTCAAAGAAAAGCGCGAAGTGATGGATGTATGGATCAAAAATAATGAGTGACGACACACTACCAAAGGCAAACTAATTTTTCCTCTGCATTCCAATTACATTTGCCGCTAACACCGCAAAAGACTTTTTCATTATCAATTCATGATGGGAGAGTTGATTTTGGACGTTTAAACATGTGAAGCTACATATCATCAAGATTTGTACGTAATCATTAGAAGGGCGTACGTAACACTGTTTATTTACCATCTCGAAAAGAATGATGCATGATGATGAAAGACTTATGGCATTTTCAAATTAAAGACTCGAGAAACAATTGGGTGTGGATGCACAGAGAAAAGATGAATGGAGATGAGACAAACTCCGAGTGGTATCAAAATAAGTATAGAGCAGACGATAAAAGGATGCAAGGCTTTTCATTAAAACTTCAGAAAGTGAGCCATGAGCTGCAGATAAAATTTGTGGTAAGCACGAATCGTGTACGATATAAAAATAAGTAAGCAAGAAAATAAGATTGGTAAACAACATACCTCAGAAACTTCCGTGTGTCGCTTCAGAAGATCTTCTAAGGACTGAGCACTAATAATGACAGGGATGAACATAAGTATGCTCCAGAGGAGCGACGCCTTCGACGTGAACCACATTTTTCCTTTCTCCGTCCGCTGCTGTGTCTTCTGTTCCCGACAAAAAGTAATAATGGATGTGTACAGTAATAAAACTTTGCGTGAAAGATGTCTGTCTGTGTGTGAGTTGCTTGACTATTTCTCTCCTATTCTTTAGTTTAACAGTAACTTATTATTTGTGTACTATTAAAAACAAGAGGCAAAAATGTTTTATTGCAGGCAGCTAAATGCCTATGGTGTATGTAGACTTATGATTAAGAAGAGAGGCGCATCTCTTCACTCGTTTTTGTTTGTTAAATTTTTATTGTTGTTTGAGCCAGTTAATAACACATGAAGAGTACTAAAAGCGTGGTTAAACTTCTTTCAAGATGGAATTTTATTTCAAAAGTTTCGTTCAGTGACTGCAATAATATTAACAGGAAACAAATTTTCTGACTATTTCAATGAATTTCACTTTAAAGTTTAAAACTATTGAGCCCCAGCAATAAATTGTAAGATTGGAATTTATTCTTCGCTCAGTTCAAATGAAATAAGTTGGGGTTATACAATAATAACAATAACTTTTAGAATCTCTTATTTTTTAAATAGAAACGCACTCATAAACAGTTTCAACAACAAACAGGCCGATAAATTTGTTTATTCTTTTTGAACACAAATAATATAATCAAATGAGGTGAGTTGCACTTGTGTATGTAATTCTTCTTTTACAAAAAAGGCAAAATGTATGCTTGCTTTTGGTAGCAAGGAGGTGGTGATGATAATGATTTGATTGACAGTGAAAATTTTGCCTTCTTTCGTGTCGATTTCTTTTCGATTCGGCTGCTTTCTCTCTTCCTAGAATCCAAGGACCTGAAGACTAAGTTACGTGCAAAAGATCACTCAAACATTTGTAATTTTACTCTTTCTCCTGAGTGAAGTACGTGAAATCCAACTATGAGGAACCGGCACAATAAAATAGTCACGTGTTTACTGTTAAATTCAGTTCACCTCGATTCTTTTGGTTAATGTTATTATTTAGAGACAATATTTAATATTTGAAAATTGGAGTGTTACAGAATAAACAGGTTTTAAAATTTTCACTCAATTAAACTTGTAGGTAAACTGGTTTTCTTTTCACAATTTCAATTCATGTGCATGCTTTTATTCTGTTCTCAATCTCAATCTCAAGATTAGTAATAATGCACAACTAGAAGGAGAGTAAATACACTTGTATGCAAAATCTTATTAGTCTAGCAGCCTGGTTTTTATTGGATTCGTCTTCCTTTCTCGTTCTCAGTCTCTCATAACTTTCCTAGTACATCATTGAAAGAAAGTATGATGTAATCGGTGATTGCTGAGGTCGCCTTCTGATTATTATTAAATTACGACTTTCTTAGGCTGAGCTAAAGTTAATTCCATAAGCCGACATTTCAATTCGTGCTGTGTGCCTTTTTTCTCCCTATTTCAATGTTAGTGCTTTTACCTTGCCTCACCAGGGACAATATTACCACAACCACTCTTGACTTTTTGTTTATGGTTCTCTTATTCACAGTATCACAAGGAAAGTTACTCCCTGTTTGAACAAACGCACTTCCACTGACGCTATTATTGTTCTTTCTTTTTGCACAAATACAAGGTATATTCTGAACTTCGTGCTGTATTATAAATAATAGGCAAAATCGACAATTTATTTATGTCAACTGAAACATATTCGATAGCGTAGCGAGTGAATGGTGATTTTGTCTGGATGTTATCGGTAGTCACTTAAGCAGTATATCAAACTATAGCTCTTACAGTAGCTGCAGCTTAACGGGAGTAAACTGGCAATGAGTAGTCTGAGGAATTGCAAATATTCATAGCTTCCAAATTATCCTATGATGTGTGCATGTAAATTAAAGAAGTGTATAAGCTGGATCTGGCGACCACGTTGTTTTCCGATTGCAATACTCCTCGTATCGGACTGTTTGTTATACTCAAAGTGTGAAGGCTCCACTCGAATGGTTTTGACGATGTCGTGGCGTTGATAATAAGAATGTTATCTAGGCCACCACGAAATATCGGAGATCGTACAATGAATTGATATCCAGCTTACCGATGTTGGTCATTCCATGACTTCACGTTTTTTCCCTCAAATTCAATAATACGCTGAATGTGGTAGATCCGTATTAGCTTATTTTGTGACTTTTTTAAAATTTTGCTTCACTGTTCTCTTCGCAATCGGAATATAATAATAATGGCAGTAGTAGTTTTGCGGCGGTGTTTTCAGCAGTTTTCTGTTTTCAGTAGAATTACGTAAATGGCTGTAGAAAAGTAGGTAAAAATAAAATAGTATTTAATTTTGTATCCTCCACTTTCCTTCTTTCTTTGCTCTTCTCTCACTCTCTCGTCTGGCTCCACAACACACACACGACTCTTCGCTGCGAAGAGCGATCCAACCTTTCGTTCTATCCAGCAGTTTGCTTTGCCGATACTGCTGTGCCAGTCGGTGATGGCAAGTGAGTCAGTTTTATATATCGTATAAGGTTAATAATAATATGCACCAAAGTCACTACGGTACTTTTTTGGCGAATCCAGCAAGACTTTGTAGGACTCTTCAGTTGTTGTGGAAGTAGTTGTTCTTGTAGAAAGTATGCAGTGCTCGATGTGGAGCAGTAGTGTAGTTGAGATGGTAGGGTGAGCTGCAGAAGCTCTTTTTGCAAAAAATATCCACTGAAGGCGAAGTGGAATGTAGAAAGAAAATCGATAGATTACCCACCCGTCTTCTGCTCCTTTCTACTATCTTTTTGCCAAATTCACGTTCGTTCGTTCCTACCGATGGTGTACTTAAGTAGTAGCTAGAATAGAATATAGAGCAGAAAGTTTGCTTCCTTTCCTACGCTATTTTTTGTCACAAAAATGTACTGGGAACACATCAACTCAGTATTTCGTTATGTTATGGTAGCACGAGTCCCCCGCGTTTTCCAATACTCGTTGAATGTAATAATACACTATTTTCTGCTTCCTTTTTTGTAAAAGACTCAAAATAATCCAATGGACCTTTTAACCTTGATGCTTCTTTCTCTTTCACAAGAGGATGAAGAAGAAAATAATATGCTGTATCACTCAAATGTATGAATGAATTGCAAAACGAACATTTAACGGGCAATTTATCTGACTCATTTTTTTCGCAGTAGGAGATAGATGTGAAACTTGCGTTGCGATTCAAAAATCACGCGAATAAAATAACTACCAATCGTAAAAGCAGACGAGCTAATGTTTTGGCTCCTATGGATGTCTCTTCCTTTCCTTAGCTGAAGGCCTTGAAATGGAAACCTTTTGTTTGAGCGGGTATAAATAATCTACTTAGTTGGCAGTGAGACGCTGAAACCCGGCTGCAGTTTAAGAAACGACCCCTTTACGCTAATATCGAATTTCACGCTGGACTCACGTAATTCGATGTAATTTTTTACTTTGCTCCTGCTGGTTCTCGTTCAAGTAGCCTTTAGCCCGCTTTCGGAAGGAACGTACTTAAACTGTTGGTCAGTACTAATGTAACCGAGTCAAATCAGTGGGGAATTGGTTCTCTGAAATATTCAAAACAAGCAACATTATAAGCACTTGGAACGGTACTGTATCATTATTTTTGCATAACAATTTTAATGGGTTCGGCACACGCATTATTTAGTTATTTAAGATGTTTCAGTGGTGAAAATGTAATAAGTAGACACTCCAAATGGTCTAAAACACCGAAACAAAATTGAATATTATCCTCAATGCATGCTGTCTGTACAGGGCACAACACGATGGATTCTATTTCTTTTTTAAATTGAAATTTAATTTGAAGCTCGAAGGGTAGAATGACGCGAAATGAACAGGCTTTTCTACAATATAGTGGCAAGTATGAAAATCCAACATGGTTTTTGGTTTAACATTTAAAAAAGTTCTTTACTGGAAGCAAGAAGGGAAGAGCAGTTTTGAGATGGATGCATCAAGTTGTTCACAAAATTAAATTTCCTACATACACACGTTCTGTTTTCTTGAAAGATTGGTTTGTGATTACACGATTATGAGACGAAATGAAAAGCTTAGCCGAAAGTTCTGCAGCTTGCTCTAAATGCGGATGACAACTGTATAATTTGTAACAAAGTCAATGTAATAGTGGCAAACTTTGAAAATTGAATGCCAAAGACCGGCCATTAAACATTACAAAAATGTCGTTTCCTTTTCTTTTTAATATGCCTATAAATTGACAATTATAGTAAAAAATAAATTATTTATTTTAGATAATAATCAGTCAAACTACACTAAAAAATGAATTTTGGCATTTTACGCGTGCTAATTTATAGAAAAGTCAACGCACTTTGCATTACGTAGAGCATGATAGATAATCACACTTAAACCTGTTACAATTTAGCCGGTTAACATAAATGCCAATGATTACGAGAGACGTCTGGCGTTGCTGACATCGCGTCATCATAATAATTGCAAGCCACAAATCACTGAACTTAAAGCTCATTATTTTTACCGATCCTGCCTTTTTATATATGAGAACGAATTTTAGAGCAGTGGGGATTTGTTTTTGATTTTGTGACAAATTCACAAACCAAAGCTAGTTTATTCGAGTTTATACTATGAGCAGTTCTACATTACTTTGAAAATTATTGGTGGCAGTTGTTTTGGGTTGACCAAAAACCGAGAAACCGCAGAAAAAAATTTGAGCTTATTTTCTTCAGTGGGAGGTAATACACAAATGACAGTTAAATAGTAAGTCACCTTATATTCCTGATAAAGTTAAGAAAACAATAACCTTTAAATCCTAATTCTACGGCAGTAGTAGGAACCCAAAACAAATTCGCCAAGTTCATCTTTCGTACTAGAAACAGAATACCAGACGCACTTTTCGAGGGACCTACATCAAAGTCATTATATTTAAATACAACTTGTCTCTGCTTGCCCTTTTATGCATCGTGTAAAGATATTTAAGCATTTTGGATTATAAGTCGTGATCTACAATAGAGCGTGTAAATACTTAATGTACCCCTCTACAGAAAATATTTTGTGAGTTTGGTAAAAAGAAAGGTGAAATGAATACGAGGTACTGAACAATCTTCTGATGTGTATCAACATCATAATCAACCCATTCTTTTTTCTAGTATTTCTCTTGAGTCAGCCATTTTAATCTTTATGGTTTGATCATGCCTAGGTAATGGCATTTTCTTGCCACCAAAAACCAAATCTACTTCAAAGAGAAATAACATTTTGGTTGCATGTTCTGCAGCTCTAGTTTTTGCTGTAACTTTCCAAGAAACTTTTCAATACAAAAAGTATACATACTACAGCTTTGAAATACTAAAGTAGAGCAGCTAATTTTGAATTGTAGAGACTATCTCAATGATTTGAAACAAAAACTTGAATATAAACTTAAATACTTAATTTTTATCAAATCTGACATTATCCGGTGCTTCTGCTGGTTACAAATGCATAAAGTACGCACACACTGGACTTGCCATACATGATGATAAATTCACTCAGAGGGAATGAATACAAAATGAATGCTTACATTAGGAAAAATTGTAATATTTGGCTTTTGTCCAGTTGATCTTGAGTTTTAGCAGATTAAAGGTGAATTGATGCGTAAAAGGAAGTAGAGAAATGCGACAACATACATTTTACTTTATCACATACAACAGCTAATTGAAGTTTTTGCGTACTAATAAGTGCACTTTCTTGCATTTTGTTGTTATCTTTTTTTGATGCTGACTCTCTTTCGTAGAATCTTTTATGCATGAAGTGACTGACGTTAACCGTTATGCAACTTCCCTAGTTGCAATACCCTTAGCATAAATGCATACTGTCAAGTTAATCTATTGTTTTTGTTCTGAAGTGTCTAATGTAGGTAAATTTTACAGCCAGCAGCGGCAAATGCCAGGGCGATGATAGCTTTACACAAAAAAGTGATCAACTGTTATCAACATCACTGAGAAACTGCTCGTTGCAGTGCAACTTTATCAAATGCATAGACGAAATGGACACACGTGTATATGCTTGCTTTGCTTAAATTTAAATCGTTAGAATTAAAAGCTGGATTAGAGTCAAAGTTAACAAAGTGAACATTTAATCAAATCCAAAGTCATTGTAGCGCATCCTATTATGCCATGAATTTAACTAGGTCAATTCAATAATTGGATTCGCCGACGCCGCCAATGATTTCGTACATGGATTTGGTTTAGCACATAATATATATACCTTCCAGTCCCGATTTACAGTTCAAGTAATATTCCATTATTGCATCTAGATATAGTTCATGCTATTGGTCGTCTTAAACATGGAGTTATTAATTTAACTGGAACATGCAGTTCATTTCCATTTCAATTTACTCTTGGCAGACCTTTCGAATTAAGCTTAAAATGTCCTTGTGAATTGTATTTGTTAATACATTCGTATTACAGTCACCGAGTCAGTTACTAATATATCATTTTATTAACTTGAAGATAGAACTAGAAGTTTTTATATTTTGTTTTTCAGTTTTGTTGATGATTTGAAAATGAATGGAGTACAAAGTTATATATTTATACTATCATAAACAGCAAAGTTTTGCAATGCACATTGCGTTTGGCCAATTGGGTGAATATGAGACGGCAAACATTAAAAATTGCAAACAGTATTATTATAATATAGTATGTATATAGCAAAGTAAAAGTAATGATATTTTTCTTACTCCAGTAGCTTTTATCTGTCGGGAGAAATATCTTTGTAAAATCTCAGTTGAAGGAAATATCGGTCGTTGCTGGATGCAAGACGATTATTTCAGCGGTAGCTTACATAGACCTTAAGGATGTAAATTACAAAGGAACACCCAAAACGTGGTTTCTATTGCATTGCGGAACACATTTCAGCGACTACTCACATACATACACATAGCACACAAAATTGCAAAACGAAATCTGTCTGTTTTGCAAACATGTACAGAGTTACTACTAAAGGAGTTTAGACACAGATCTGCAAGGTGCATATAAAACTTGAATAATGTCTCTTCCGCTGCTGGTACCCAGTATACTACGGCACGACCCTTTCCCACAACTCGTGCAACACTCACATTCACAACAACGCTCCTCTTTTCGCTACCCTTCACTTACTCTCCGTCTGCAAAAGAATGTGCACTTCAGAGAAAATCATACACATGCAACGTTTTGATGACAATGAAAACGAACAAGTTGTTGCCGTTCTGCAAGCAAACACGAAACTGATTCTAAGCTTGGTCGTCGCCCGTAACTCTGCTTCGCCGGTCCGTCGGTCGGATGAGCTCGCCGATCTCGTTGTTCCCCTTACACTTTTACATGGCTTCCTCATGCTCATTTATCAGCAATACATAGAAAAATACTGAAGCAAGGCACAGTCAACATTAAGTTTCAACGCAAGCTTTCACGTTACGTTATTACGTTATGCGTTCCGTTCCATCTTCTATTCCGCCTTTCACAACCGTAAATTTTATATCTTGATACCTTTCGAAACCAAGTTTTGAATGAACGTTCTCTTTGTACAATGTCAGAACTCAGAAGAAGAGTGCTGGCTCGGACAAACAACGAAAACAGAGTAGAGCAACGCCACTGCTACGGTATGCTTTGCATTACAGTGAACATTTGAAACTCTAGATATTTCTGGGTTAGCCGTGCTGGTAACTTTATAACTGGTTGTGCAGCAAAGTTGCTTTGTTGAGTGCTTCGGTTACAATCACAAATGATTCTGACTTTAGAAGCTTAGCTTTGCCTCAACATGAAGCAAATCCATCAAAGTGGCGTGCCTTTTTGCATTTACTATAATGCACACACAAAAGGTTTGGAGGCATGTGATAACTTAAATCTTTCGTCAGAATAATATTCCTATTGAAATGCAATAAAATGAAGACTTACAGGTGTAGGAGTTCAGAATGACTTATTGCTTATTGATAGTTGTCTGCCTGTGGTACCGCGGCAGTGATATATTTTAGAGCAAAAGTTGCTGAATGCTAATACCCACAAGGAGAGAAAATTCAATCGAAGGAAAGCACGAGGAAAACACTAGAAACTATTTAGTATTAAAATATTGTTTCTCTACCTGTATTAAATTCCTTGTACACTATTTCGATTCATCCAAATTTACCATTGACTACTCACTACAGCATCTGCAAAAATATAATGCAAGTGCCCATACATACCCACATACTCATTGCATATTATAATCCATTTCAATTACTACAATGTAGTGTCAACCTGGTGAAGCTACCGACGAGACTCACTGCTGAAGCCAATTGTTAGGACAATCTCTCGATTTTATAGTTACTGCGTAAGTAACACTCAATTGCATGCAACTAAAAAACTAAATGCCTCGGGCTTGTCATAAATGGATGCAGAATGATCTGACCTGAGAAAGGCAAATGGTTGAGGACGGTGTTTCTGCTTTCTGCAAAACTTAGCAAGATTATCCTGCTTTCCTCTAAGCAGAAAAACTGTTGGTAACCATTGTCGTTGTTATACTGCGTATTCTGCAAATACATACACCCGTGAAACCATGAAACTTTGACGTTGATCGGAAAGAACGATTTGCCTACAATGCCTATCTACCTTACCCTAGCTGATTTGCTGCAACGAAACATCTACCCTAACCAAGCACCAACTTCATCGTCATACCTTTGTGGCTCTTCCATTGTTGTAGAACTAAGAAAAATAAGCTATGTTATACTGTATAATTTATACAGTATTTCAAACAGAGGAAAGTGCGTGTTAAAGAGTAAATAGATGTGTGGAGATGAATTGCATAGAGAATATTTGCCTGCAGCAACAATGAAAATTCTTGGTTACATGAACGTCGTGCTAATCTTAATAGGTAGGATAATTCTGTTTTGAAGTTGTTACTATTTTCAAGGAGGAATAGAATAATGTAAAATATTGGATGTGTTTACCAGTGTTTAAAAACTAACGTACTTCCGTGAAAATAGGTTTTCCGAACGCTTCAAATGCTTTAGGAAACTTGCAATTTAAAAAGTGGAGAAACGATTTAATCTATCCGAAAAACTTCAGTTTTAAGCATTTTTTATTCTTATGTAATAATGCAAACTTGCATTCACATTACATTTATTAATGATGGAGTAATAACTCTTGGAGCTAACAAAAAAGGCAATTAGTTCACGTCTGTGCATCCATAGGTATTATACAACACAACAAACAAAGCAAACAGGCAGGTTCTGCCAGTGTCAGAACGAACGAAACCAGCAATAACGATGAGCAAAGTTTGTTGTCCTCTGGTTCCACTTCCTCTCTTTAATATTCCTGTACTTGCTGCACTGTTACTGATACTAATGAAAATATAACAACATGCATACGCGTGGTTTCTACATAAGTCGCTACTTAAATGAAATAAAAATAATTAAACTTCTTAAATACAGTAACGTCTCCTTAATTAAATGTAATTCTTTTAGAGATAGTATGTTTTTCAAAATTACATAAATTAAAAACTTACCAATTTAGAAAATAAATTATTTAAGGGCTAATTAATATTATGATGTAAATGTTTCTGTAAAGGTTAATCTTTATACTTGGTGCATTTTTATGAAAGACGCTGGCTAACTCAAAAGTAATAAAGCAATACACAGCCGACACAGCTTTAGCCACTGGTTTGACATCAATCTTCATTTGCATGGAGAATTTTTATTTTCTAAAATTTTGGAACTATCATTTTCACATCAACACTAAAAGTAATGACGACATGATGATGATTCAGTTATTAAATGTCAAATAGGAGAAGGGGCGTCATTGTGAACTCCAAATGTAATATCCCTTCCATCATCTTTTTATTATTCATCTATTCTTTCATTCGTGTTAGAAGCACTCACTGTACAATATCATTCACTTGTGCCCTGCTTCATCAAAACACATATATCGAGTGAAGAGACGACACATCAGGGCATTCAAAAGGACGACGTTTCTGTCTCTCAACTCTGCCTCAATCAGTCTGCATGAAGCGTGTCAAAATCTCCCTTTATGAAATATCTCCTGAGCCATTTTCCAATCATTTTTTCGGGGAATCAATTTTTCTCAAAATGCCAATTCGTGCGGTTGTACAACGCATCTCCTCCATTGCCCTATAGATGCAACCGTGAATCCCTTGCTGACTGCTTCCTGTAGTGCAGAACCTCTCAACGATCTAAGCGATCTATAATAATAATTGCTGTGCATACAAAGGGAAGAGAAAAACGAATCACTCACTCAATCTTCCCAGTTTTGATTGAAGTTGACACGTACCAGGAGAGAGGATTACCCCAACAAGCTGGAAGCACAGCATTTCGTACAAAGGAGCCAGTAAACGGAATATAGTGGAAATGTAAACCTGTAAAATATTTAGCTTTAAACGTGTTTCATTTTGTAGCTCTTACGTCAGCTTACAAAAGTATAAAAAGGCATGTCGTTCATACCTAACGTCATCTAAAACTCCAACATAAATTCCAGAAATTGCGTATACACCACGTTTCTCTCACTTGCCGTTCTTGTTCTTAGTAAATAAAACTTGAGTTTACTTTTACCACTCGTCATGAGATGATGCGTGTGGTACTCACTCAAGGGTTTCCAGAGGCTCATTAGCAAATTCAACTGCATCCCAGAGGATTTGGCTTCTACAAAATATTCAAACTAACGCTGATTTTACCACTTGGGTTTTCATGCAATGAGAGAACATTCTAGCAATCCCTCTTAAGTCCATCATATTGCTTTTTTGTTTGTACGTAGTATTATAATAAAAGTATTTTGTCACATCATCGTCGTCATTATTATTTTGAATGTACAGATTCTTTGCATTAATGGTAGTAGCCGCATTAAAATGACAATAAACAAAAGATTCAGGTTCAGGTTCTCCAGCGATTATTTGAAATTATACAACAAAATTGGGGCTATTTATTTGGTGAACGGTGTGAGTTGAACAAAGAATGACGAAATCAGTCAGTCACCGTTAGTAAATCACAGATCATTGCTAATCTTCGTTTGTTATAATTTCTTTTTATCGGTATGTATTGTCGGACGAGTAGCAAGACGGGGGTTGTTCTCAGGTTTCACTACACCCGTGCAGTGAAAGAGAGAGAGTTTTAAATGCTTTCTAGAAGCACAGACAAAGTTGGGTGAAAGAGAAGTGTGACTGTTCGGCAACTCTGCACGCATCATTTGAAGTGAATAATGCAAGACTCACTTCACTGGGTCGTCAGTTCAAGTCATGCATTATTACTATCCCAATTCCCAGCGGCGATGACGATGAGAAAGAGAAACCAAATGATGGATGATTGACTGGCATTAACTTGAAACTTTCAAATTCATCTACCACTAAATATTTAAACTGTAAGTAGGGAATATGTTACATTTTTAACTAAAAGTCATTTATATACCAAGTTAAGCAAAGTAGGAGTAGGCAAAATGAAAAAGCACACAATGATTTTTCAAGAATTGTGATTTTCAGACGCTACTATGAATAAACAAATCTACTTACTAATGGTTTGAGATTCAGTTTAATAGAGCAAGAAAAATGTCACGTGAAATATTTTAATTGATTCGCAAATATTTATAACAATATCTTGTATAAAATGTGCAAGTTATTTTCTGAGAATTGATTAATTTTTCTACTCTAATATTTCATTTTTTAAATGTGAATCATAAAAGTATTGAACTGATCCTATGCTTCTTCAAATTACAAAATGTTTTTTAACCCAACATTTTATTAATACAATGAAAGTTGCAGGGTGTGGCTAAATGGTAACGGTAAACTGCACAACATCTTCTTGGCCTCCTTTCATATTTATTGTTGGTTATTACCACGTGCCAGACATGCTAAGTATAACACGTAAAACCGTCAATTTTGTACTTCAGGCATGAACAAAGTGAACAGAGGAAAACCGGAAGAAAGGTGATCTCAAACTCAAATTGTCGATTTCTAATCAAATACTAAATTCTACGTTAGTAACTTTATACAAGAAAGTCTTTTTGTAAATATTCATTGCGATAGTTTATAGCAGCCTATAGGAGCAGCAATTACAATCGCATTTATCTTCTTAATGTTTTTACTAATATACATACAACATTTTGTGTTTAAACTTTGCGTTTAAAGAACAATTGGTGAAGTTTTGTGTTTTGGAAAATGAAGAAAGCAAAGAAGAAGGATAGAAATGGAAGCAAAAGAACCTACTGGAGATCATTTGGAACCAGTCCACACTGAAGAAACGTACAGTCGTACTCCTTCGAGTGGTTACGAACGAACGCGCCTTGAACTTGAGACAACAAAAAATGCTGATAAACGTATAATGCATTCCAGCTCTGGCTTATTTTTTCTTCCAAAATCATCCTATCACCGTCGATAGCTTTGGAACTTTCCGGCGGAGTATTATCCTGCTTTGTTACTTTCAAAAACTTCCCATGCTAATATATTGTAGCAGGAAAATGGCATATTGTTAAGGATTCCAGGCATTTTTTTCACACTGCCAAATTGGCGCTGTGGTGTTGAATTTCAAGATAAAAAAGCTTCGTTGATTGAATTTGTGATTTTTTTTGTGGTTATAAAAACAGTTAAAAGATTTTATCTGCATGCCGGAATAATAACTAAATAGACATTTTAATACTTGCATAGTGTGCTCGATTTAATTTTATTTATTTTCTCATAAAGAGAAAAATGTTGTTACAAAAATAGCACAAAAGTTGTTAGTGTTAATTGCACTTTTTTGCGTAATCTCTTCAAAAAGAAAAGCCAATAAATCTGTTGCGCAACCGATTTTTTTCTCAAGAATTGAATAAAAAAATTGTGATTGTTTTATCTGTTATTTGAAATATTTTAAACTCCTTTTCGTAAACCGGAAAGAATTCAAAAACAATATTTCAGAACTTTCAAATGTAAGGAATACCAAATAAATTAATCAAGAAATCAATAAAATTATTAGAAACACTTTCAGTCATCGATCACCTTCCTTTTCCATGTATCAAAGAGAAATGTTCAATCTCACAAATAGAAACAACCGATTAACTGCGTATAGTGTACCAAAATGGTTGTATGTTTAATTCTCAGATTTTCATTTTCTAGAGTTTATATATACACATTAGTCAATGGGAATTTTACAACAATTAGTTTTTCATTATACATGTAACCTTTATAATTTTAGAATAATGATCTTTCTTTTCTTTACAAGTGCAAACACAGCAAAACGAAATTAACTCTGCATTCGTAATTGTAATATGGAAAGCAGAAATCAAGCCACAAGTTTACTCACTATTCCGTATTTTCAAAGACGAATCCACAAACCCTGCCTTCATATTCGGAGCAGCAGTAACTTCAGAATATTTCAATGAGGTAAACGTGTGCCTGAAAAAGGTTGGAGGGGAAGAGAACTACCGCATCGAGCAATATTCCCCAGCGCTCAACCTAATTAATGCATAATGTATCATTCCATCAGGGAGGGTGCATATCACACAATCACACATTCATTCCATCTCCCTTCTCTTCTTTTCATTCTGCAAGTTTCTTTCTTACTATAAAGTAGGAAGAAGGAACAATACCAAAGAATACGATGCACACACACAGGTAATAATAATTTGATCCTCATCGCCTTGTCTAAAAAGTCCATCTTTTCTTCCATCGGCAGTGTACCGACTCTGTATATTTAAAATCGTTGTCAAATGTATTCACGCTCAACATTCGTCGAGCGACCTTTATTTTCCTTCCCCGGAGAAATATCAATGCGAGCAACTACTTTAGGCATCTAAAATATCTCCACGCCGTCATAAAATCGAGCGAAACTGAAACTCATTCCAACCTTTTTTCACTATCGAGAAAATCCCCTCTTCTGCTCTTGAAAGTTTATTGTGCAAAGAAGTGGTAGCTATCGTCATCTCGAGGAGATAATCATGTTGGCAATGCATATGTAAAGTGCAGCCTGCAGTGGAATAAATAAGGCTTTATAAAGAAACCTTTGGCAGGCTTTTGTTTTTTTCATGCGTCTTTACTTCCGTTTTTGGCTCNTTTATAAAGAAACCTTTGGCAGGCTTTTGTTTTTTTCATGCGTCTTTACTTCCGTTTTTGGCTCAATTTAGACTCCACAGTGTGGAGTGGAGTCCACACTCATACTTGTATCATCAACTGTTTTCTCTCTGCCACGAATCAGTTTTTCTGTCGAAGGTAATGTACTTTCATTCATGCTTCACACCACAAAATAGTTATTGAAATAAAATATTTTCACTCTGTATTGTTTTTCTCATTTTCTCACTATTTATTTAGAAAGGGAGGTATTTAAGGCTCCTTTAACCTTTAATTGGGTCACACAGATAAGGGAAAGTGCACCCGTCTTGTATTAAAGTCAGTAAAGAAGTATAATATTGTGTAAAATGTCGCACAAACATCTTTTACTTAAAGTGAAAATTGCTGCGGAATAGGGCTTCAACACATTTCTCCACTTCTCAGTTCTCAACTGACATATGCAACTTATTCTCATTAATCGTTGGCTGGTTTAGTATTGCATGAAAGAGTGCAGCCAACAGTGACTAATTCAAAGATGCCGTTTCTTTCACCACTTTCCCCTGCACCTCGAAATACGAGTGCACGCAGCTCACGTAACAGGGAAGTTGTAATGGAATGCGTCGAAAAGGGAACAGAAGTAAAGTATTATGGAAAATCACGTGCAACTGAGTACGCAATAATAGGTCCTCAAGGAGCCTTTCACCGCGTCATTATGTGCCTTAACATTAGTCAAATTTGTTCTGCGTCGTTTTCATTTCATCATTCTAAATGTAGTGCCTAGAAAAACTACCTGCCGCTTATTGACAACATTATGCTTAAAGGCAAATTGTTATTTGCAATTGCAAGGCAAGAGTAAAGCAAACAATTGTTAGTAGTAAATTGTTCAACCTCACAGACATTAAGTTAACAGGACAAAGTAAATTTTCTTTAAAAAATCAACATCACAATATCTGATAATATGAACTAGGAGCGCGTGTGGGAGTCATTGGTGTGTAGGACTAGGAATTTATTTATTGCTCATCGTTGTGCACTGAAAGAATATTGAGGTTGAGACGATGAATTTATTGTCCTCTGTTCATGTGAGTAGAATACATTTTTCACATCATTAACTCGAGTCCACACACAAACTAATTTCTATTACGTGAAACATGCATGGTGCATTACTTGCAGTTTGCCTTTTGGCATTTCCTTTCTCCCAACACTTCAGCCAAAAATTTATATCATAATCATAATAAAAATTCAGTGACACTTTCATCCTCCGCTTCATTCACTCACTTTTCGCTTCTGGGATGGACTTTTGTTTACCTCGTGTATATTTCTATTATGTAAAGCTTTTCTTGGTGGGCTGGCCACGGAGTCGGTGTCTTCCTAACTTTACCCTTCATCGCATCTGTCATCGTGACACAAATTTATGTTCTTGGTTAGATAAGAAGATATTGCCACTGGTCTTGCATTTTACTTTTCTTTTGTCATGAACTTGTATTCGATGCCATGCATGTACCATACCATGTACCTAGTCTCTTATTTAGACGCAAACAACAATTTCCAGAATGGAAAGATAACAGTATCAAATCAACCACTATTTCGAGTGGAGATTTCTTTGTACAACTCGACTTTGTTCGTGCCTTAGATAATTTTACACCTACAAAAACAGGCAAACTCATGATAGCCTACCGTGTTCTTAAAATCTACTACGATTGTCGGAAAGGAACGAGAAAATAAGACTGAAATGAAACTGCAAACTAAATTACTATTATGATTTACAATATTTTCTTACAGTTGTATTTATGGAAATTCATTAATGATAATCTAGAAAGAACGAGGGTGACAGTTATGTCGCTTGAATGAATGTCGTCTTGCGCGTCATTGATCTTGAGAAGTTGCAGGTTGTGTCAAAATCGTCGACTAGAAATCGTTAATGTGAAACGCATACAAAATAAGACGACTTTCTCCATAAAATAGTAATAAAAGTGAAAATGTGCAAAGTGTTTTGGTAAATCTATTCATGCAGTTTCCTGCTTGATGCAGTTGGCTGCAATCTCTGGTACATTTTCTTTTCTCGTGGAAGGACATTTGACGTCCCTTTGAAATTTATCAAATTTATTCACACCCCTGCCTGCTGCCTTGCACATTGTCAGTGCGCTTTTCTCCCTAGTAAGAGTACAAAAAGTCATGCCGTATATCAAAATTAAGGTTGGCTGATCCTCTCAGACGTGTCAACGAAGATTCGTGTAGGGGATACGTTAACGCACTGCAACCGTTCCATTTTGCTGGTTTGGTTGTTCTTGAATTTCGAATGCATTTTTAAACCAATCCTTGCTCTCTGTCTCTCACAATCCCTCGCCTTCTTCGTTGCACACCAATAAAATATGAAATAATATGATGGCAAAATAATACATTTTGTCGTTTACGGCACAAAAGGGATACGCATTTTTCGTTTAATTCTTTCACCTTTATAGGCAGAGAAGAGTTTGGCTTCTTTGCATTCACGTTGTCATTACCAAGAAAAATAAAATGCTCGTTTTATTCACCCACCACCCTTCACTTTCCCCACTCTATTACTCTACAGATGCAGACTTGTGAAAGTAACAACAATCTCCATCATATTTAAATAAAAACTAAAAGTTAAAATCTCATAGAAGACTATAGTACCGTATGCGTACCTAGAATACATCAGCCAAAACAAAAGGTCTAAAAATTACTACTTTTTTAACCGATTTGTTTAAAATTAAAAAATACTAATATCGATGCAAAAATAAATATCCCCATTTTATTCAACAAAACTTACTTATGATTGAATTAATTGCACAAAGAAATTGCAAGTACGGTTGGAAACAACAAAATATTTATGTGTTTATTTTCTTTCACAATTTGCAGAGTTGCTAAATTGATTCTTTCAGAATTCTTTCTTCTAAATATTTCATTTCTTCAACACATTTACAGCACATTCCCGAAGACATTGAATACATAGATACAGACAACTACCAAAACGTGCGTCCTCAAACACGGAAACTGCAGCATTACACTACACGGCAGACAATATACGACAAGATGTAAAAATTGGAACATTTAAAAGATTTAGTGTTGTACACGATATTCATATCAGTGCACAAGTTTGATTTACTGAAATTGCACTCTAGGTGAAGTACATCTGTTTGTAAGAATGCATAAAAGTAAAGAAATTTATGTACTACTTCAATTACAATTTAATTTTTGAAAATCACGTATTACTATTGTTCTTGAAAGGACTTGCTATATACAACTGGCTCAAAAATTAAGTTGGTCACAAAATTACAATTATACTGACAGAAGTTGGTTTATCACTCATTCATCTCGACTCGCTTTATTTATAATTAGTAAAAACTAATTCAGTCGGGCTAAGCTGTCCACAGTATGAACTTGAAGACCTTAGCGTAGGGATCACCATGAACTTTAATAAAACAAAGGGTCATTGCTATTCATTTCGTAGTGTTATTGGACGTGACGAACAATTCCATTTTCCTGAAAATCAATAAATAATTTTAACATTTAGTCAAATTCAAAATTAGAATGTAAATGTTTAATTCAGTTGTATTCCATTAAAACGTACTACATGAGTTTCGTTGTCGTCACAGTCGCTGCAAAACCAGGGTAGTCCTTTCTTTCTAGGAGAGTTCTTTGACGGAGGATTCAAACACATAAAGTGGTATTCTAGTTGACACTTGTCACACCTACAAAACATTACATTGTAATTGTGTTGTTGTAAGAAAGTTTAAATTCCCTAACCTAGGAAAAACGTTTAAAATAAAAGTAGACAAAATTTTGTCTTACATAACTAGCTGTACTTTATTGTCTGTTTTTGTACATGTTGCACAAACTCCATTTTGAGTGGTAAAGGTGCCGGGGCTTGATATTGGTGGTGCTGGAGGTGGCATTGATAAAGAGTCAGTGGCTGCTGAGGTATCACCAATTCCTTGGTCAATGTATTGAAGGCGTATCACATTTTCGTTGCTATTAGATGTATTATCATTTCCAACTCCGGAAAGCTTTAACATTCCACTTTCGTCCATAGCTGCTCCTATATTTTGATTATTAGACGAAGCATAAAACGTCGGGATGGAGGAGTTCATGCAGTAGTTTGGTTGACCAGAAGATGCGCCATCAATAAGAAAACTAGCATCTACAGTCACCATTTCCGTTTCCAAAGAACTCACACCAGAACCCATTGCTTTTCCTTGCATAAGGTTTTGCTCCGGACGCATCTGCCTGTTATTCTGAAATTCACGAAGAATATTTTTTTTAAATAAACAAAACTGTAATTCACATGCTATTTAATATTAGAATATGTACAATTGGTTCATTTTTTAAGTTTTACCCCTTGCATTATAGTTGAACCTTCCGAAGAATTTTGGGAGTTCACGCTACCATTTCCGAGCATCATACGGTTCTCTGAGCCAGTAGAGTTTGAGTTTCCTTGAATTACAGATTTCAATGACGCTATCAATGCTGCTGTTATGACCTTGTAGTTGGTTCTGAGTGGCTGAGGAGGAAGCCCGTTTGCGTTTTTTTGGTGGCACTGACTTCTCCTTTTCGTCAGGGGTAGAAGTGACAAGTGAGGTACCCGATGTAGAATTTGTTCCAAGAGCAGAAGCATTTTTTCTTTTCTTTGATTTAACAGGTCCACTTTTAATTCCCTTGAGTTTATCAACCATGAACTGACTAGTAACTTTTTCCATAACTAGATTCACATCATTTTTCTCTTCTCTTGCAGAATTAGTGGCTTGAGTAGTTGCTGCGTTTGATTTGGCCGGCTTCTTCTTAATTTTCATTCCTTCTATGCTTTCACTATTTGTTTGGTCGGCTTTCTTTGCTTTCTTCTTCCTGGGTTTTTTGCTTGTTTCAGTTGTTTCGGAAGTATTTTCACCCGGTAGTTCAGAAGTAGCTTCAATTTCCTTCTTCTTTTTTCGCTTCTTTATCTTTAATGGCGGAATAAGCATATCCACAACACCACTAATCGTGTTGCTTGTGGTGCTACCCGGAATTAAACCATTTTTCGACATACCATCTTCAACTACTGAGGTTGCATCCGGCGTACTTTTACTCTTCTTCGCCCTGGATTTTTTCTGCTTTGGCACTAATTCGCTGCCATTAGAGCTTCCTACAATAGTTTCGAGACGACTATCGATTTTGGCAGTTGACGCCATTTTCTTCTTTTTACTTGCTCTAGGCTTTTTCTGTTTCGGAACCGCTGTCTTTTCTAGACTTTCTCCTTTGGAAGCCAATTCATTTATAGTCGCCACTGTGGTGTTTGTGTCACTCTTTTTTCTTTTCCCCTTGGGTTTGGGCAATATCACACCTGCTTGGACGTTATTAATACCACCGGGATTCTCACTTTCTATCTCATTCACGTTTGATTCCCTTTTCCTCTTTTTCCTTGTCTTTTTCGCCGGTTGTGCATCCACTTTGATGTTTGAACTTCCAGCACTAGAATCGTTAAGCCCATTTACTTGAAACGTAATTGTCGGACTATGAAAGGATGGTTCGGTTTTAAATGTTTCAGTATTAACATCACTAAATTCTACGTTCGCAACAACACTTCCTTTTGCTCTCTTTGGTGATGCTGATTTTTTTCGTTTTGGCGACTTTGAGGCATTAGCAGTGACTAAAAATGCTTCCGGTGAAGTACTTGTGACACCCGTTAGAATGCTACCTGTTGGATTAGGAGTTAAAATATCCGAGGGCATTGTTGGACCATTGACAATAGGGTTTGGAGAATTAAAGGGTGAGGAAGGAAGTGATGACAAATCAGCACTGATGTTGCGTCGGCGTTTTCCCGAGGGACTAGTGCTGCTTCGCGGTGACTGTTCCGAAGCTACGAGTGAGTCTCCCCGCAGCGACTGCTTCTAAATAGCAAAAGTATCACAGCAAAATTATTAGAAAAAACACTTTTGTTTTATAGTTAACCAATCGATTCGATTGTATGATACTGTCAAAACATCATCACTCATCACGTGATTTCTATTACCTCGACTTCAATGACGTTACTCGAATTTTGTTTCGATTTTTTGGGTGGTGTTTTAAGGTCTGGCGATTTAGTGTCTTCCTCGGAGTCGTCCGAACCTCGATATTTTCGGGGTTTGTGAATTTTGGTACGACCTCTTAAAGTACGAGGAGCTTCCGTGTCAACATGGCCTTCTTCTTCAGAGGGGGCGTCACAACAGTCTGAACACATCCTACAAATAGAAGCAAATAAAGATACAGAGATTTGTGAACTAAAAGTTTTAAAATCCTGCCAGGTAAATGTGAGAATAAACGTATTATTAAAAATAACTATACCATCCACATAGTCGAGACCTCTTTGGCATTCTCGTCAGTGGCGGATCAAGACACCGTAAATGATAGTGCTTCTTACATTTGTCACAGCGTGTAATTAGATGTTGATTATCAGATTTGGCACATGTAGCACAAACTGCAATTGCCATTTTTCCTGTGATACAATTAAAATAAGTTCAACATTGTTATATCGTATAAATTATCATAGACTATGATTCATAGTTATATCCTCGATATAAGTATGTAAAGTTTTTTTGTTGCCGTATTACCTGCACGGGATGGTGATGGTGAGAGAACCCTGTTTTTCTGGGATTTCTTGTACGACGCAGTTGAAGATCTTCTTGGAGTGGGTGATTTTCTATCTCCCCTGATTGCGTTTGGACTTTTACGCCTATATGCCGCCAATTCCTTAGGTCTTGCCAGTCCCTGTAACTTTGTGCTAAGTTTTTTGTCTCCGGGATGAACTGACAGTACGATATTGACAAGAGATTGTAGTTGTTGTGAAACGCTTTTTGTTTCTTCTTCCATCACTTCCTCGTTAACTGAATGCATTTCCCAAACCTCCTTTAAAGAAACCTCTTTTTCCATAAGACGACGGTTTTCGTCTAACGATTTCTCCCTCTGATCTACCAGTGCGGATATTCTATTTTCTCTATCTCCGTAATAAGCAGCATATTCAACACTCAAGGCCGGAAGAACATTCCACTTTCTCTTTACATTTGCTATGATTTTTTCATGCTTAACTTCAAGCTCATGTGCTACTATATTCTCTCCTAATCGGTCCATTTTTCTTACAAAGGCATTCCCCAATTTAGCTGATGTGTGCATGAAGCGCTGTTTTTTATTCCCATTGATCCAAGAAAGAGGTAACTGGTTATCACTATGTCCTACTTGGTCTATCATACTCGGTGAGTTAGTCGGTAGTACATTTTCCATAGAACTTAAATAATTAGCTCGCTTTGTAGCAGTCTTTTGTCTGACTTTCTCCAGCTTACGAAGAATCCTCGCATGATCCGCCGTTGCTTCTGAAGGAAGTCCATTTAGTTCCTTACGTTGACGTTTTATTCTCAACTGTTCTTGAAGGGTATTGAAAAGCTTTACTCGCCGTCTACAAAGACAA
>VYYJ01001657.1:0-28296 GCA_021029165.1 Cyphoderus albinus | reverse complement strand
TACCCACTACAAGACTAAAATAACCTTTACGAGTTAAAGATAAGTTAACCGTATGCTAAAAGTTTCCCTATCTTTCACCAGTCTACAATATGCAAATATCTTTGTCTAATATTTTTATTTTTGAAGCGTGTGCTCCTCTCAAAAATAATGGGATTGGTTTGTTACGGAGAATGTGTCTTATTTGTTAAGATGAAAAATTTCCATTCGAAAGAGTCGACCTTGAGTGAGACACAAAAATTAGGTTACTTTTATAACTATTTTCGACGCGGTCTAAAGAAAAAATCAATTTTTCAAGAGCAAATAGAAAAGAAAGCAACAGCAAAAATGTATTTGTGGAAAGTAATTTTGTCTGAACTTATTTCTTCTTTATTGATGGACAGAGTAAAACAGTCACTAGCACAATTTTACTACCCAAGTCGCGTCAGTGACACGACTCATTAACTATTTTATTTTACCTACTCACAAAACAGTAACATCCATTGAGTTTGAGTTACCTACCATATGCAGCCATTTGTGTCAAACCCAACTTTTACTAGCTCCATCATGTCTTGTTTTCACCTAACCACACTATAACTCACTTTCCCTGGATTGGTACACTGCGTGGGTGATCTCATTTAATTCAAATTGGTGCAGTAGCCGTGGAAAGTGAAAGGAGCTTGAGACAAGTGGACCAGCATAGGAAATTTAGATTAGTGCTGGTTTCAAGCCTGTTCCTTCTGTAACTAAACCATAGAGGACGAATAAATAAACTGTGAATGTTATGTGGAATGAAGAAATGAAATCCTTTTGTCGTATTGAAAATGTATTAATTTCAACTCAGTGGTGAAAGTAGAATGAAATGAAAAGAAAAAAGCAGAAAATTTATGTAAAACTGAAGTTTTGTTCTTGGTAAACTTAGTTTTCATCCGGGTCTGTGAATGACTGTAAAATAGCATGAAAAATGTTGCAAGGAACAAAAAGGTGTTTCATGTTTTATTCATTCATTCATCGTTTTATTTTTTGGATTTCTGACTTGGAATTAAGTTTGAGTATAGATTTAAGACGCGGAGCAGCAAACTTTTTCTTTTTCACGGGTGTTATCGAGGATGTAGGTGGTTTAACTTAAAAGATATTTTTAGACTCTGATCCAATCGTTAAAATAAAGTAGAATAAATTTTAAAAGTAAAAATCATACTGGCTCAATCGCAACTTTGCAATATAATAATCTTCTATCATTATCAATCATCGTATCATTTTATACTCCATGTTAAACATATGTGTTAATTAAGTATCATTACCATCATCTTATAACCTAGCTAGTATGTTAAACATATGTAGGTGTTAATTAAGTATCATTACCATCATCATATAACCTAGCTAGTATTTTATACTGTTTCAAGAGGATAACAAACAAAGGCTTAAAAGAACGTTTAATCAACTAACAAAATAAAAAATCAAAAGTTATTTAAATGAATAATAATATATTATCATGTAACATTATCATCATATTATAATTTGTATAATATAATATGTATACATATACTAATATAATAATACTCCGTCACCAAAGGTCAATTTTTTTGGTTTCAAAGGGTTATTTTCCTTTTAAAAAATTCCCCCAGCTTTTATAGCATTTTTCTCAAACTTGAGAATCAGACTAGGTTTTATCCAATAAATGGAAATGGAAAAATTAAAACAACTTTCTTAATGTCTTCATTCGTGACGTGGAAAGTAAAATAAAATCTAGTGGATCGGAATAATTAACGCATTTTTAATTGCTTGTAATAAAGAATTAATTACTAATAAATTAAATAAAGAATAATAATAACAAAGAAAGTAATTTATGATATTTCTCTACTTGAAAGAAACCGACTTTTGAGTTTATTTCTTTTACCGTCGTCGTCTCCCAATTTTCCGAAGAATTTCCTCATTAGCAATAATTTGATTGTGACTCTGGCGCATTCGTCTTCTCGCTATTTCCAAGAGTAAACGTTGCCTCAGTACATCCAATGGGTTCACTATTGATAGAGAAGGACCCGTTCCAGAATTCCGCCGTTTTCTCTGCAAAAACAACAAAACAAAAAATCTACAATTAGACAAGATTATCTAAAGATAATTCAAGGAAATTGGTAAAAAAGAAAGCATAGAGAAATTGAAGCTGGATTTTAAAGGTATGCAAAGCAATCACGTAAAAAGCATGTGAATGATAAGTCAACACAGCACTAGTGAAAGCGAAAAGTTGACATTGACACTTTGAAGAAATTTTACTTTCACGTCATCAACTTCAACTCTCTATCGGTCCAACCTCACAAAATTCGGCCGTGTGCTACACAGTCATAAAATTTTGTTCTTTATGAAAAAGTAAAAGAGGCTAATCTTTTTGAAGAGTAACATAGTGAGTGACTTAATAACAATGAGGCAAGCCTTTGGAGGCGGATATGACGCATGCATCCATCTTTCGTCATTTACTTTTCTTTTTTAGTTTTCACCAGGTTATTCAACCGTCAATATAACAAAAATTTTTGTATGCTCCAACTACGCAGCGTAGTGTTTTATGTTTAGTTACGAAACAAATTACAAGTTAAATAAACTTCCGGTGAAATAATCAGCCAATGAAATTCACTACGTAAAAAAAAGAAAGAAAAAAACGACCTAGCCTTTCGGGAACTCGATTGTAAGTAAAAATTGTTTTATTTGTATAAATTTCACTCACTTCCGCTTCACTGATAATCTATTTGCTAAAGCAGTATAGGAAGAAAGAAAAGAATTTAATTGGATCTATCTAGAGCTGAACAGAAAGACAAACAAGACGATAGGCAGGAACTGCTTTATGAACTGCAAAATGTTTACAAGCCATGAGAAGGAAACGGAAGTTCCTTTAATTTGATTCAAAGTCGTAAACTGTGTTTAGCTTTGGCACCCAGGGAATCAAGTCTTTTTCGAAGGCGTTAATAAAATTTTCCCATTTCTATAAACTAGAAGTAAAGATTCAGCATACGAAAAAAGCCCAAAAGCACTAACAAAACGGATATATGTTCAAAGAATTACTAGTAAATATTAATGCCAATTTATTAAGCCCCGCTCATCACCCTCATCTCATCACCTGTTGCTGTTGCAAAATGGGAAACTGTTCTTGATAAGGTTGAGAGTTCCATTCTGTCAAAACATATAGATGAGGATCAATGACAGTTTCCCATTCCGACTGTCCCGAGTTATCATTTTCATTGTCAGTTTCATCATTTGCTCCAGTCGTCTTCGATTCCCCCTCAACTCCAAATCTCGCTCCATGTCCACGTCCAACATCGGCAACAGCTTCTTCAGAGTCATCTTCATCATCACCCGACAGAGAAGAAAAATCCTTATGCTGATTCAGAAGCTGCGTGACGGGATGAGAAGTGAAGCGGTGAAAATTGTGATGGTAAGCAAAGCGGTGGTGTGTTAAGAGATTCCCCAAGGAAAGAAAAAGAAACATTTTTGTTAGTAAATAACCTCTGAAATTATCCATAATTAAAAATGACCACATGAAGCGAAAAACATGCTCTCGGTTGGATGTAGTTGAGCGAAACGAAGTGACCCAAAAAAAGTTTTACTCATTACACCGACGCGGCCTACAGAGACCATTAGCTCCAAGATAATCACACATTTTTTCTCATTGTCTCATCTCATTTTCGCTAATAAAAAGGACCGAAAAAAAGTAATCGGATCTGTTGATCCCTAGCAAACACATTTCTGTTTTCCCTTATTTTGGGAAAACCAACGAAAAGCTTGGCTAAACCCTAACTTAAGGATTAGTATCAAGCCTAATGCTCTGCAATAAACTAAAATCATAAAAGTTGCACGTTCCTCCATACGCAAATGTGCGTGTGTGTGTCATGTGGGTGTATTGTGAGCGAAAATAATTATTTGCCACACACTTCTATATAGAGCTTAAAATCCTTTATACGTGCGTGAGCTTAATAAGTACAACAGGGAAATGTCTTCATCGTCGTTCATTCATTATACTATTACTGCATATTGCAATATAACTACGCAATCTGCAAGTGTATTGCTTGTGTAAATGGATTCTGTCGGGTAAACAAAATTATCAGCACAGCAGCAGCCGCCAGCGAACCGAGAAACCAAATTTTCCCAGCCACTCTCTTAATTAAATGATGTGAGCCCACAGAGACAGATTTTCACCGGGTGGATTATTTTGTACAGCTTCGTTGGTGGCCACACTAACTGATGTACGACGGCACAGTTACAGAGAAATTTTATTAAAGCTGACTCAAAACAGAGTTATTAAATAGAATCATGCCATTTTAATTTAGTCCTTTTAGAGTTGTACTACTTGTACTTTAGCCTTTAGCAACTTTTATACTTATCAGTGACAAGATGCTTTGCTTTTGATTAATGTGAAAAATGATTCTAAGCCGGTATGACGTTAATCTTTCTTTTCAAGTTTATTATTTTTGGGGTTGAGGTTGATTAAAATTCTGAATTGATTTCTTATCGGCATGTGAAAGGCAAGTGGATTGGTGTTGTTTGTAACAACTTGAAACATATTTATCTACACTCTTCTAAAAATATTGATTCGATTGATACTTCGAATGTTTTCTAAGACGATGAAAAAAAGTGTATTTTGACTTTTCAGGTCAGGCCAGGCCAGGCCCATCCTTTACTGACACGTCACGTGCGCTGCTCTTTTTAGGTTTGTACCAGCGGGAATTATAGTCGCAAGCGAATCATAAAGTCAATAGAGAAATGTTGCAATGTTTAAAATGAACTAAGCAAACTTAACCTCAATCAATACATTCTGCTTATTTGAGCACAAAATTGAAATGTGGATCTTCCAGAGGAAAATCTAACAGTATGAGAACCAGTTCGGCACTTTTTCCATAAATGTAGAATGAAAAAAGTTTCTAGTTTCCCGTTTGACATGGGAAATAGGTGATGTTTCCCTGTGTCTAAAACCGGGAAGATAACCACAAATAACTACAATACGTGTTAAAAACCATACTGGGTCATTTTACTGTTTTAGTTGAACATGTCCACTTTCCTTTATTATATCACCTCCTACTGATAAGTTACCTTCATCACTGTCATTTTCCGCCCACAAAATGGCTTTTGCGTCATGTCATGCATTTCAATTCATTCACTCAAAATATGAAAAGTCAGACAATAGACTTCGTAGACTTTTCATATGAAAAGTCTCACAATCAGACTCAAAGGTTTTTCGTAAAATGAGCCAGGTTATTTATTTAGAGAACCGCAGGTAGGCGAATAGTTAACTTGATGTTTGCTCATTTTCGCGAATGAGTATATGAGGAGAAAAATTGTGCCATGTTTCACGCTCAATTTGTTACTCAAATGCATTGATAATGAAAACCTCATAACGTAATCATCAAGTGTGTGTCACCATGCGTCATGTCGTCCACTTCAGCGTTAATTGAAATATCAAAGTGAAAATTGGTTTTATCTCAGTACGTGTCTTTATTACAATATTTTTCATTTTACCCGTGGACAATTTTGGTAGCCATACATCATCACACGAGTCAATTCATTTTCCATAAATCATTCCAGAAACACCAAACTGGAATAAAATAGGGGTAAAGCGAGACATTGTAAGCAGGTAGGATTAATGGTTCTGATCTTACACAAATATCTGGGATCTAACGATAAATGTTCTGACTTTGTCAGTTATCCTGTAATTTGATAATCCTTCAAACGCTCTGAAGGGTGCTTTTTTGAATCTCATTAATAAAGTAATGTTGACAGAGTAAATGAACGGATCGATATTTTGTCAATCAATTTTGCAGACATCACCTTATCTGAATCTGGATGGATGTCATTCAATTTGTAATGCAGTGATACATAAGATCTTGAATGAAGTTCAATGAACCATTGAATGATCAGGTTAAATGAAAAATCAAAATGATGCTTTCAGACTGGAACAACAAAAAGGACAGACCTTCAAATGAAATTTGTCCATGGCACAAGAAGATAGATGACAAACAACAAAAAGATCTGTTTTGTGTGCCATGCACCAACGTCACAATTTTATGGGACAGTAAACAAAATTAAGTTCTCTTCTTTAAAAAGACTTTAATTTCATGTTAAGATTGTGTTTTGTCGAGTGGACACAGAGTACAATAACTGATCAACAAGAGATGAGACTGACACTGGGATGTATTGAGTAAAGCCTAACAACCGAAATGCACAAACTTTCTTCAAAACCAAACCCAGTGAAAAAGGAAAAGAATGCAACACGAAAACGAAGGAAATAAAACCGAACTAGAGAAACAGAAAAAAATCTCATTTCATTTCAACAACATAACATGATTACAAGATATGATAACACTCGCTCGCCAGAATGAAACGAACCTTGTCCACGAGTGAACAGGCTGAACCGAGCCAAATCTAAAGCTGACTGAAGTCAACAAGGAACCAGAAAATTTTCTGAGAAGGAAAAGAAGAAGTGTGACGCTTTCATTACGATTACACCCAAGGTGCAGAAATGCACACAGTCTAAATGTATGGCTTCACTTTCACTACCACTGTCAAAAGCGTCTCTTCCGAGATAATTGAGAGAGCCGTAAGGAAGAAAGATATTATTCCTCAAGAGGAGCTCTTCATTTCCTTTCTTTCTCAGTGTGTGTGCACACATGAGCCAAAAAAGAAGTGAAAGGCGAGAAGTGAAATGAAGTCGGGTCGGAAAAAGGGATGAAGGCGAGGCAAAAGCAAGCCACTTGAAAAAAATGAAGCCACACCGAATCTACGTCATTCGAGCCAGAGTAAAAGTAAAGTAAGTACACAGGCAGAGCACCTCAAGATCCAACACACCCCAAGTAATGTAATAATAAGAACATATGGAATATGTAGCGACAGTTAAGTAAGTGCCACTTAAAAGTGGGATTCAGCTCACATGATGAAACGAAATGACGCTTTGTGTCATATAAATAAGATGACATCTCATGACTGCTGCGACCTAAAATGTTAACCTAAAAGTGTGGACACATAAAAAATTTCATTGTGATTGTGTCCAGTGACCACATTTCTCCACAAAGGATAGGTATGACATGAAGCAGTTTTGGTGACATAAAGCACTTTTGTACCCAAGCTGTGTCGAGTCTAATAATAATATTGTACAAGAGAAGTGTGCAGTGAGTAGTGGGAGGTTGTACATAAAATAAAAATATAAAATAACTCCACGCGCTCGGCTTATCAATCAGTTTCGGGGGAGGTAATTTTCCAGAGAGGAGCCCAATTTCCAATTTTCTCTTGTTTCACTGCCACAAAGTGTGAAGGACACACATATTCATTGAACTACTATTTTCCATGAACTCCAGAAATTCATACTATTCCAGAGCACAATAGCTTATTTTCCATTGTCGTACATATTTCGCAATACCTTCCAACTCATCGATAATTGTGCATTGCATCACTTATTATTAGTCGTAAAGAGTTAATTATTACACCCTACGCATTCTCCCAGCACAATAATTAAATATTACATAAAATAACACTTGTTTGGTAATATCTCAACAAAAACAAAGTGTTGGTGTTGCAAACAAAACGCTAGTGACGATTTCAGTAAATATAATAAACTGAAACTTTATTATTCGTAATTAAGGTTTACTGTTTGATTAATGAAAGTGAAACCTTCTTATATCAACGTTTACAAACCAATAAACAAATTATGCAATGAAGGTAAAAACGAATTGCTAAAGGAAGCTTTTGTACACGTCGAGTCGACGAAATGAGTGACCACATTGTTTTGTCTCTCCTTTCTGTCTATTTTAATGACAGAGTTACATAAATATAAAATATTATTACTTTTAATGGCTGCTCGACTTTTGTGTATCTATGCGGGCACGACATTTTGTTTTACATTTGAAAATCAAATTAATGAAATCATCAACTCCAGAATATGCGAGAATGAAACGTTTGAATTACTGAACCGTTTTTAGTTAATTATTAATTTTTACTTTTATTGTACTTTTCATTCACTGCTTCTATTTCATTAGGAGGAACAAGTGTACTACTAATGAATAGTGGGCTGCTTTATACGTTCGCTGTATGCTTTCTTTGTCTGCGTTTATTTCAATCATTCCCGTTACCGTATGACTCTTTTTTCAAATGTCACACAATTCAAACTCTACCACCGTCATTACACTAATCATGTCAGCAACCATTTCTTTCCACCTTTTTATATAATGCCAGTGACAGTGCGAGTAAACCCTATAAAACGCAAAACTGTCATATTTGGAACAGGACACACCTGGATTCCTCCGGATATTTTCCCTGAGTGCTCAGCACCAAAGCTGAAGAATCCTACTGAGAGAAATAAATCATAAAAGTCACTTGATGTCATGCTGGCATTTTAGGTAAGCTTCCGGACAATGCGTGTGTCAGTAATATGTATATAGTCATTTAAGTAAAACAATGATGTAAACCATAATCAACAATCCTCATTAAAAAAAAATATTGTCAAGAAACTCCATGAAAATGTCATCAGTCACTCCGTGCCGTGCCTCGTGTCCTCTTAAAACTGTCTTATTGTGTGTGTTTTGGCTGATTTGACTCACCCTGAACCTTTTCACCTTTACCGTCTATGTTTTTATATAATTCTGTGTACATAGGTACTTTCATTTCACTTATGTATTTGTGTACAAGAATAGCAAAGGCAAACATTTCAAATCAATCATTTTCATCTTTTGGCATCACAGGAAAGAACTTTTTTGTCTCTTGTTTGGCCTCTGGGCATGGGCCATCATGAGACTGTAACCTATCTCTGTGTATCATTCTTGTGCAACTAGAATATTATTTGGATTCACTTTCATCGCTTCTTTAAATTTGTGCGTGGGTGAGTGACATGACATCATCAAAATACAAAAGAACGATGTCGGCCGGAACTCCCACCAAGTAGAAGGAATAATGAAAAATGAACTCAGCTTGAGAGTTATCGTTAGGACTATATGACGCATAATATAACAGTGACGGAAAAGCTGCATCCAGATTCAGTAGCAGTGAAGTGAAGCAGTCTCTGCACTCCAATCAAAATGAAATCTGTAGGATGACAGGACAAGAGTTGATGAGAGGAGAGGCGTACAAGCAGAAAGAAATAATTTTGCACGTAGGGGCTCACAAAAAATTAATAACCCCTGTAAAACTTATTACATAGCCTTGAATGTTTATTGCTCTCGTATTTCCACTGCTTCACTGTAACCACAACCGCATTTTGAAAAGTATTATTATACCACACATAATTTTTTTCATTAATAATAAAAATTAAAGCAAAATATATTTAAATAAGCCAACTCTGTCCTCACATTTATTTGATCTTTAAAATAAAACATCCATAACTAAGTGCACTCCCAGCTATATTTAACTTATCATGTTTCATTGTAAAGTGGATGTCAACTCTCAATTTCATACCATACCAAATTATCAATTCACGGTAATGTACCAACAGAGTGAGAAGACCTTGGGCATATTCTGGAAACAACTCAACCAGGAAGGAAAGCAGATGAATTAAATTATGGATCAGAAAGAATCTGCTGCTGTAGCAGGTTTTTCCTAATGATTCTTTTTAATCAGGTGGATAAAAACTGTTATAAAATACTTTTTTTAGGACTTTTCGACTCAACTAACTCACCTATCATTCGCTCAAACATTACTCAATTGTGCTTTTATTCACGAAGATAGGTTATATGCTGTAATTGCAATGAACTAACGAGGACTAGGAAAGCAACTATGATTATTGAATTTTGTGTCTTTCTGTCAGTTTATCGGATCAAACATTATGTTACAACACAGCAGAATAGCAACAACAAAAACAATAACAACCCAAGTAAACTGCAACATCGATATCAAAAAGTTTGCGTGCAACGAGACTATGACAAAGTGCAGTGGAAATGATGATGCGATAAAAAGTACCTGGAGAAATGATTCTAAACTTGTCATTTGCTTGGGAAAACGTTTTGAATATTAGGGTACGTAGTTACTACTACGTTGTGTTTTGTAGTAGCGAGTCTGAAATTGACAAGCGTTTCTCTTGGATAAACAATACGACTTGATTGAAGAGAAGAGAACAGAAACGAGTAAAAAAACAAATTTTCTTCCGCTTTTCCACGGACAAAGCTTTTCACCTTATCGTACACGTATCGTATTGCATCATGTTACACACAACAGAGCTTTAACTTACACACACACATGAGGAAGCGACGTACTCTGTTGTCTTATGCAAATAGACTTGGCTGTCTATTGAATCGAGTGAGCTTAATCTGATCCACTTTACCATATCTCATCGTGTCATGTCTCAAGTGGATTTGATTTCAAGTAGTACTTCCAGATGAGGTAATAATAAACAATAGTATTTAGTATTATTTTTATGACATTGACATTCTTTGTGAAGAAAAATGACTTTTCTATGTATCTATACATATCTCAATTCAAACTCTTTCTTATTGGAAGCTCTTTCTGAAATTGGATAAGTCACATAGCAAATCGATAATCTATAAATATTTGGCAAAAAATCGGTTTCATCAATCATATAAACTTATCTTCCTTCTCTATAGTCTAATATTTTTTCCACAAAAAAATGTAGACATCAAAGTTTTATGATTAAAGTTTTTTCACAATTTATGTAAAAGTTAATCCATTTCTTTTGATAATCTACCATTCACTTAAAAGTTCTGTCCAGTTGAAATAGTGGGAAATGTATATAGTTTATAAGTTTATATATTCACTCTGAATACTTAAATATATTAACGTCTCGATTTTGACATGTAGTAAAATTCAAGAAAAGATTATAAAAAAGCAAATCCGATTGAAATTCAATTCCAAAATGTTTTTTAATTTTCTCCAAAAATATTACGTCAATTTGCGCATTAAAATATGTTCTTTATGAGGATGCATGCATTTTATTCATTCATTTATGTGGTGAAAACAAGTTTTTTTTGAGTGGCATGTGGTCAATGGAAATTTTCTGGAATCTGCAAAAATCAGAGCCAACATACAGAACAGTCAAGCCATTCATTCATTTCTCCTGCCTTTGTGAAATGTTTATATGCTCACATGTCTTCATGATTTATCGCTCACTCACTCGCTCGGTCTTAACCAAAGAACCGTTTCAACTGGCACTGCGACCGTTTCACTTCGTTTCACACTTCATCTCAACTTGTCATGTTCACAGAGCACAATCCACGCATAACACAACCAAGAATGAAAAGACTCAATTGAAGAAGCACAGTGACAAATAAACCCAATTTTACACTATCTTGAACCGGAATTGGGAAAAGCAAGAAAGCAAAAAAAAGAAGAAAAAGAAGTATGAAGTATCAAGAAAAAAGATTTTTCATTTCACCAACCTTTTGAATGGGTGCCGAGCGCAGGAAAGGATTGATTTCTTCTGGCTTCTGCTGGTGATGATGAAAACGCTCCAGATGATAATTGGTGAGGAGACGACGGTTGCTCTTGTTATCCTCTGCTGCTGATGATGATGCTGCCCTTCTGCCCCTCTCCAGACTCTGACCACCCGGTGTGGTTAATATAGACGATGATGATGACAATGGGACAAACTTTTGACCTTTGGCTACGGAATCGTCCACATCCACTATTTCACCAAGTTTTGAGTTTGACGTCATCAGTCGAGTGGCAATGGAACCCCCTCCACCTCCACCAACTTCGTGACCCAGTGGTACACATGTCACCACTGTTGAGGTGGAGAATGTGGAGAGGATGATTGCTGCGATCAGAATCATTCCGAATGACCAATGGCTCTGGTGGTGACTTTTTATTGGTCGCGCTGATGACGCTGAAGATGATACTGATGAAGAAAGGGAAAGATGTGGACAGGACTCACTGCCGCTACTCCTCATGACACTTGGCGCTGATGATAGAAAATTTGAAAATCTCCGATTCTTGATCAAAGAAATCGTTTTGAGAATGCTTCGGTTCATCTTGCTGGTGTGTGATGATTGTGATGATACTTTTATATGATTATGTCTATAGTTTCTAGTTTTGTGGAAAGAATCCTCTAAAGTGAAATTTTCTGTTGTTGCTGCTTCCGCCGGAAATAGACCTCTGGTCATTGTCCGACAAATAAGAGACTCCGAGGAAAATTCGTTTTCTGCCTCCGGAATAGTTTCTCGTGACGCGGTCTCACTTGTTCCTATTTCCGGTTCAAACGAACAAACAGAGCAATACATTGTATAATATTAAAATTGTTATCTTTTTTCAACTTTTCTCTTTGTTCAGTTTTTTATACTAGTCACTTTTCGAAATCTATGTTAAACTGAGTGGGCACACTGATTTAACATTTAGTCGTACTTTATTAATAAATAAGAATGTGGACACAATTCAAGTTCCTCTACTCTGGGGTAATGTAAACCAGTTGTTTACACAATGAAGGATAATCGAGTAAAAGCTTGTGTTTGTTTTTGCCTTTCTCTCGGCTCTTGAGGACGTCTGAAGTGCTCTGATGCTCATCGAGTAATGAGCTAAAGCAGTCCTTGGTTTGCTCTAAAATGGTGACGATGGATGAATTGGAACTGGTGGTGGTAGATGATAGATAATATTATGTGTACTACTACGTTGGAAGCTGGAACAACCTTATCCAGTTGCAGTTCCAATACGCAGACTTTACTTTATTTGTGTGTCATGTGGAATCCGATCTCTCTCTGTGTGTGCTCAAAATGGATGCCCATGATGCCTTCGTGACTTTTACAGGGTGAACTACACACTACGTAGAATATGGCGTAAAAGGAAAAGTGGCTTATAGAAGTGCGCGCTGTGGATAGTATCATTTATTCATTTCCCTACAACGGCACTTTCTTTGGAATGTGAGAGAAATTCGGTTTGATCGGACTGAATTTTATTTCAAAACACATTTGACGAACCTTTGTGGAAATTTACTCCTCCTACACAATTTGTATGTTTAGCTTTTGAAGCTAAATTAGTTAAATCCTAACTGCAATTGAATTAATTATGTACGGTGATTGCAAAAACCTTTTTTTTTACTTCCTCTATGTCTATCCTTGTGATGCCAATAAAACATAAAGCCAAAATGTCTTTCCTTCCATTTTCCTTGTAAAGCCTATAAATTTTCCACGAATCTCTGTCGTCACTCGTCAGTATTTCTGAACGTAAAAATATTCCACTGCATGCCAAATGTGCGAGTGTGAGAAAGTATGTAAAATTATTGGGCCTAGTAAATACCAAATAGTAATAATTAATAATACAACAGAACAACAATCCCAAACAAAACATGCAAATATTCCACAGAGGAAGGAGAGAACACGCACAAAGTTCTTCCTTTGCTAGATAAACAGTTACATAGTAGTAGGACAATGCAAAAACGAGAATGCGACCAAATTGAGAGCATGCGAAACTTTTTATAATTGATTATGATTGCGATAACTGAGAAAATGAAAATTTATTGCTGTTCTTCAGACTGGACACTTTACTGCTTGTAACTGGCTAGAACCGATTTGGTCATTTTCGATACATATAATTAAAAATAGCTCTTGTGTGCTGTGTTTGTTTTCACCTTTTCCTTTCTTGATACAGTGAAACTCAAGGCCAATGAAAATGTAGCTGTATCTCCATCTCAAAACGATTTCATTGCCTAATTTTAGTCAAAACTGTTTTAAAATAAAAATATTTTTTAAATTACCTGTTTAGTTAGTAAGGAGAGTTGTCGCTGTTGTTGAGTCATTTTTAATGCTTCTTAAATGATAAGGTACTTTATTCAAGTATTGATTGATAATTACTTCACTGTTTCCAGCTCGGGGTTAACTTAAAGCGCAGAAGAGAAACGAAGTAGTAGGTAATTTGATAATTCATGAAAAATATACGCACCACAAAATCTCTAAGCTCACAGAGCCTGAGGACAAACGTGTTTAGTAAAGTTAGACATGTTAATCAACTTGAGAAAAAAAATCAAATTGCTGAAATCAAAGAGAAATGAATTAAATCAAAGATGCTCGATTCATGAAGGCCAAGATCCGAGTGAACTAAGGTTGACTCTCTCAACTTTTTATTTATAACTTGCAGCATATGTGGAGCCGATGGAACATGGGAGTGTCCATAAAATACGTAAAATGTGCCCATTTTAATTACATTTCCATCTAATGCTCTTTTTACTTTGTTCACGTTTTTTGTCGAAGCGAAAACTGTTGAAATAACCCGCAATCACTTTTTTCAGTTGGACTGAAATTTTACGACCAAGTCTTGTCATATGACAAAATGCAGAGAAAAAAACTGACATCCGAAATGCGAAACGTTTATTACAACAGAAAGGACAGTGCACGTAAATCGTAAAATGATAATCATACTAATTGATCTGTGCGCACCGCTTAATCATATCGTGCTCTAAGCTGATTGATCCAGATTTTCGCCCGTCGGCGAGTGCCAATCTCATGCAAATCCCTTCGAGTTTTGCTTGTCTACTGATCAACTGTGATCGGATTGAATGAAATAGTTGTGAATGGAGACAGTAGGCATATGGAATGAATGACGACGTTGAATGTTCCTCGTGCAAAGATTATATAGTTGCATTTAGGCATGACCAAAGGAATTTCATTTTATGCCACAGATTGTATAATTAATGCGTGAATCACGATTGCCATTCTTTGATCACATCGTAATCCTCTATAATCTTTGCAGAGTTGAACAACACAGCTAAACTAAAAATACTAAAATGGGACTTTGCTCTTTTGGACAAGTCATATTCTCAACTTTATTCAATGGACGTCTGTGAAACGGCAAATTCCATTTTTTACCTCAAATAAATGAAACTCAAGTTCAATGGGGAAGGACATCCTTATTTACATAATATGCTGGAGTTGCATAAATTTTGTTAAGCGTGTAACGTGTAACCCTACCCATCCCGTGATCACATTTCGCCGAGGACCTGATCATAGAATTCTTGAAATTTTAATCACTACGGAATGCTGTCTTCAAAAAAGATTCCGTATATGGCATTTACTGGATGGACGCAGCGAAACGCAATAATATTTGCGAATAATTTTTTTTGAGTAAATATTATTATCATTTTCCTTTTACGCGGTGTGATTTGCGCTTAGACATTGATTTCGGCTTGTTTAATTTAGACACTGGCTTCAGCCAAGATATGATACTCACCATGAGTCGGGGGCAAACGCCAAAAACCTTTGATACTTTATACAAAAAAATGTCCTCACTCATCATATCATCGCTTTCATAGTCTCAGAGGATGAACGTGTGCTCCATAAAATAAATTAAAGCAAAAATGGAGATTATCGTGTCTAAGTTATGTACCTACTTAAATCCTTCATCCAGTCTCTCAAGTCAGTGACCAGTGTGGACCGACATCCCACTTCTCAAGGATTCTTTCCATTTCGCGTCTTTTCACATAAAACATCTTTTTTTTGTCTTATCTCGTCAAAAAATTGACATCAGTGAGGATTGACACAATCCACTATTTGAATCCAGTCTCTCTTGAATTGGCGCAATATGTATGTAAATGCTCAAATTTATTTATTTTTTAAATTTTCTATTTATTATAAATATTGTGATTTTCTATACAATCAAATAATCCTAAAAAGGGAGTTGCCAGCAATTCATCAAGAGGATAAAGTTGACTTTGCTACACATAAATTACGCAACCTGATAAAATAAACTTCTACAAAAATGCTGACTTTTCAATCAATCTGCCTAAAATATTTTAATTAATGTTCTTCAATCAAGAAATAATTCAAATTCCTTTTAAAGGCTTGCATGCCCCCGGTGCCTGACTTTCAATTCGAGACATTTGTCTTTACGGAGAGAAATCATTAGTCATTTATCAGGTGACTTTCACATGACCCTCCACTTTTACCACCTTTGTTACTTTGTTACTAGTCTTACCTCTAGTAACAAAGTAACAAAGGTGGTCTTACCTGTAGTGACACACCACCTGGTGCATTTTAATTGGTTATAAAAATCGGACGATGAGTTGTATTGTAATAAAAACTCTCATCGAATATCGTGATTGTTACACGTTTTATTCAGTCATAGAGGTGAGAAATTTATTTTAAAATTGACTTATTGAAGAATAAACGTTTCGATTCTATGAAATCTGATTACGTACTTATGTAGATTAACCGATTAATTCCGCGTCCATTAAATTTGGAATTATTTTAGGCATATGACAAAGTTTCAATTTCAATTGCATTTCACAATTGAGCCTGGTTTTAAGTCTTCAGTGTTCACATTATTGACTTTTTGCTCTGACCGCTAGATGATAATATTCATTGGGACGTGGTCCAGAGATAACATTGTTCTTGCTCCCTCTGACTCGTCTATCATTTCTTGGCCCACGTGCACACAAGCTGAACACTCCGATTTTAAGGAATAAAACTAGACATTGACCAAGACAAGACCACTAACTCGATATGGTATTATGCGAGTATGTCCACAAAAGTGTTTCATTTATTTTATGACTACATTTCATATGATGATTAATGTTGACAAGTAAACAATGATTTTTTGCTTTTGTTATGCCTCTCTGTTTACAATTGCATTATATTCACACGTCTGATATTAATATCTACACACGTAATAATAATGATTGCTATAAATTGTTATATTATTATACTATTAAACTGTAACCGCGTCGGATTCGGTTTAGGACCAAACCGTGACCCCACACAGCGGCGAATAGACTTTGGAACCTATCAACCAGCTCAGTCTCATTTTTCCTGATAGCCGTTAGTCCGCCGGACTCTACAATTGACTTCTATGACTTCACTCGCCCAAGCTAATTATCACTTCATTCACATTTGCCAGATCGCGATCACCCTTCTGCTTGCCGCAAGACATTTTCATACCCAGAGACCGAGCTTAAAGTAGAACGGAGCCACTAATTACTACATACTAACATGCACTGCTACTAGTGCTACTTGCAATTAGAGCTTGATAATATCGTAGTAAAGCCAGACAAACCCAGATTTCCAAATAGTAGGAGAAGCAATAATTTAGCATTTAATGCAAATTAAAGATTGAGACGCAATTCGCAAACGTTGTTTCATCATCATTTATTATAATCCTTCAGCTTCAGACTTCAGGAACGTCATGTCGTCGAGTGATCAAATATCCAATTAAACCCATGCCTATGCTGATCACCTCAATGACAAGTAAAATGAACGAATTGACTATCAAGGTAATTTAAAGTTTTTAATCCGGCTGCTTGCAAGTTGCGTAAGACTGAAGAAAGCATAAAACTGATTGATAATAAACTATATGGAAATCAAGGTTCTAAAGCTTTCTTTTTATGTGTACGACTGTCTGCACCGTGTGTCAGTTAACTGGCTGGGGTATTTACCGAAGATTTGTCAATTAGTACTGGGCGAGACGTAAATTTTGTCAGCGGAATTTCAGAACATGACAAATAATACAAAACGTATGCAATTTTTAATGATATAAACTATTAACTACAGGTTATTACTAAAACGAACAAAAGAAAATCAACATTTGGTTCTTTGCCTGTTTTCCGAGTTTTTTGTGTGCTTCTGCTAAATTACAACATAACCTCCTTGAAACGTCAAAATTAAATTGATAATTATTATCTGTACATCTGCATGCAGAAATTGTTTTATTTTTAGGTGGGTGCTAAGTATAAATTATGGAATCTTCAAATCCTACATAAAATAATGAATTTGCTTCAAGCCCGTAGTAAATATTGTGCATTTTTGATGGTTAATTACTTTTGCACCTATTATGTTTACTCACATTAATCGGTATTTACGAAGTATTGATAACAAAACTAATTGTGTCATTACCATTTCTGTAATTTCACGTGTTGCTACACGTACTGCTATACCCGATAAACTTATTAATTTACTCTCTTCCAGTCTAATAGACTAATGGAGCCAACCTTTTGAAATTACAATGCAATTATTGCATCATTCAAATGCTAGGTTATATCATTATCAGCAGAAGATGCAATGTTCATTTTGCTTACTTCTTTCACCTGTTTACACAGTTATATAATAAATAAAAATATTTTGATGTGTGATGATGTGTCCACATCAAACTTTTGTTTATGAATTTCTTTGACTTAAATATGTTTTAAGTTAAGCCAAATGGTGAGACAAAATTTGTCTGACATTACAAAGTGGATAATCTCAGAGATATGCTAATCAATCCTGTAGTTTTTGTAGGTTGTCGGAACATTAGCGATGGTTAATGAGAGCGGAGCAATGCAATATACGTACATTCCGAAAGCTGACAGTTTTGATGGAGCGGAAAATAAGTTCATACACAATCCAAATAATTATAATAATCTTCATCAGGCGAGCGAGGAAGGGCAACATCGTGGCCAATCTTAATCCAGAATCGTATCAGAAAGTGACACACACACATTTTCTTAATCTATGCCGAGTGCCAATTGAGATGTTAAAAGTTCAAGTTATTATTATGACGAAGATGCGGTGATCATCAAGCGGATAAAGGATGATGGATTGAGGTCAACAAATAACAAACATTGTCAAAATATTTGTTTGTTTTTTAATTTCGGTGACAGCCGTGCTAAAATCTGTTTTGCCATTTCCTTCTTCAAAATTACTTAAATACTAATATTATTAATTGTACGTTGAATAAAATATAACTTGATTGTAAAAGTCGGAAGGAAGTTTTCTGACAATTTTTTCAAGCAAATGAGCCTTTCAAGGATATAATGGCCTGACGTGTTTCAAGTATTTGATGTATTGGCAAAAGTAACAGGCGTCAATCACGCGAAGATGAAATGAAAGTCTAAATATAGTAACATTTAGTCACACAGCCTTGCCTTATTCTGATTTGCATAACATTTATAAATAACCTCAGTTATGGAACATTATGCAATTGTGGATAATTAAGTATCAATGAATTCATTAATGGTGAAAAATTATGCAAATAAAATAAAAGTTTCAAGTTTTATACGTAAAAGAATACTTGAAAGTGTAAAATTGCAAAGCTCCACTCCTTTTGTTAATGAAATGAATGGCGGTTGTATAACCAGGTAATCTTTAAGATTAGTTTAGTCACGTAGACCTCGAAGAGATTCCTGTGGACAAAGCACTCTGCTTGAAAAGTTCATGTCAAACTGACATAATAATGTTCCTTATTAATCTATTTGATTATGCTATGATTCAAATTGGCACAAAAAATAAATCATCATGTAATAGACTTTCACTAGTCATTTTAAACATGATGGATTGTTCTTTAATTACTTTTTGTTATGCTAGAAATAAAAAACTTTTTCGGAGTTCAAAGGTTATTTCTATGTTTGGTTCAGTAAATACATACAACCTTTTAGGGGAAAGTTCAGCCAATGCCAATATCAGGACTAGAATAAATCGAATTCAGTTATTGGAAATTTTCCCTTACTGTGCCAAAAATTTCCACTGCACAAATATTTTGCTTTGGTACCTTCATTTATGGTGTCAATGTACTAGGTTATGTAGTTTATTTGGTTGGTGCTAAACAATCGCAAGAGCAGCGACAAATAACTATACTAATTATCAATCAATATAATTTGGTTTGAATTATTTTCCACCTAATTTCTAATAGTCGTACAGACGGACAAACTTATGTGTAACAAAAAACTGTGTCGTTACCTTTTAAAACTGAAATGAATCAATACAGTGTATGATTATAAAAATTACGGAACAATTAATTAGAAAAGTTCATAACAGAATCTAACACTGCCCTGGTGTAAAAATGATTAGAGCTCGTGATTTGAGTTTATGTATGTGACGCCGAGCAAGCGACTCCTCTATATCGATGATAACCGAGGATCAGAGAGTAGCAGACAGGCCTCGAATTATTAAGATTAAGATCTCAAAAAGTTCCTTCACGTCGATCGCGAGCTCACGTTTGTTTATAGGTAATATTTAATTTATATTATGTAGCGTGCTCAATGCTTATTTACAAAAGTAACGTAATATGCTTACCGACATAACATAGAATGACCTTTTGAGGTCACGCCTCATGTTCACCATTTAATATTAGTCATAACATAACATTATAGTCATTCATAATTTTGTAGGCACCCATCATGCCATACATTTTACGAAGATGTAAATACTACGCTTGAATATATGTAAATCAGTGCTTAAAAATATTATGCAGTGTAAATAAATGTTTACATAATTACAAAGTTATTGCAAATCGTTACGTTATACTAACTTAAAGGTTCCGCATGATTTATTGCCTACTGCTGATGGCTATCACACTTGGTGACAGCTAAACCGTTCTCGGTTATCCATCCCAATATGAAGATTAGTTTATGAAACGTGTTATATTACGTATCAAGTGTCTAACGTAAGTGAATAAACTCATTGAAACGTTAGTAGTGGAATAAACAAAAACACCATAATTTTTGGCATGTGGAATAAATATTTGTATTCTTATGTAAAAGTCTGCGGGATTTTGCTGATATGCAGGGTTATCAAATGCAAATAAGCATTTTTCTAAATGACTGGTTTTATAAAATGTCACCAGTCAATGGCACTTTGAAACGGATGTGAGGAAATAGCTTAGGTAATAAATATGTAAATGAATTATCAGAATACCGCAGTATTGGTATTCGTATGGCTAATTAATTTCTTCAATGAAATATTTGCCATATTAAGTTGAGAAACGCAATCAAGCCATTTCTCTTTGTCAACTTACCACATCATCTATTCTGATAACAAACCACAGTCGCGTTCAGTCAGTCGCAGCCAAATTTTAAATAGACACGCTGCTTGCATTACTATAATTATTCAATTACTACCCTTTTCAACTTGTCTTGAAAGAAGCAACAAAATTAAATCGACAAGATTAGCCTTGTTATTTCAAAACCTCGAGGAATTCCTCAAATGTTCCCAAATCAATTTTCTTTTAATAGATTCAAGGCAATAATGAAAGAAATGACTGACGCAGCTCTATCCGCCGCTGCACCGGCAGCAACTCCGACATAGCCTCCTATCTCACTGAAACCCCCGGCCATGGGTTTGGTTTAGCTTTCCTGGGGATTTTCCTCTTCCCTTTATTTTATTTCACTTTATTTGTTTGCCTTTTCTCGTCGACAAAACCACAACTAACGAAGAGATTAGCTTTAACTTGACGAAGGCACGATAAGATTTCTTTGCATGTAGCAGCAATTTATTTCTGGAGCACGGAGGGAATAAATGAGCCACTTTTACGTGACATCCAACGTGTTGCTATATACCACCCATGAAGAAAATGAGCAAGGTGGAGAAAGCGGAGACGCTTCGCCATCATCACCTTTTCTTTCTGTCAGACAAAGCGGTGGTTGGTCCCTGAGAAACCTTCAGGATTTTCTCACACACAATTAAATGTAATAGTGTCGTAAACCGGGAGAAAATGAGAAACGGGAGAGGAAACCGCCGGCCAGGAGCGTCGCACCGCTAAAAACTTGAACTAATCGGAGGTTATTATACATTCTGCGTTTTTCCTTTGAGAATTGAGACGTGTTATCTTATTATCATCAAGACAAGTTTTTGTTGAACTTCTTCACGGTGTGTGAGAAAATCTCCAAAATGGATATTGCTTAGGTATTATTATTATTAGAAGCTAAAACCCAACAGAACAAAGCCATCCATCATGTTAAGGCTGCAAAAGGGCAGAGCAGAATGAAAGTGGTGATGTGATGGACACCGAGAAGCAAAGAAAGACGTCACAGAAACCGTTGCAAAAGTCTGCAATCCAGATTATTATTTTACACGCGTCTCCAGATTCAGAATGCCGAGAGTTTGTTTCAAGTGGGGAAAATCATTTTTCACACCTACTACGAGCGAGCGCGTGGGGTGTAATAAATTAGATTGAAAGCTGAGAGGTTTTCAATCATTCCAAGTCTGACATCATACCAGGTTCCTCAAATGTAGATGAGAAAAAATTGTTTTGTAATTCTGGTTGGTTACAACAACATTGGACTCAGTTCGCTGCCAATCGTAATCAGACAGACTCTTGTGACACTTTCACTATTTTCTTTTGTGTTTCAGACGAAATAACATAAAAGCATGATGTTACGACAAGAGCTTCTGGCCTTCAACAGTGCTAATTTATTAAATTCTGTTTTGCTCAATTTTCCAATGGATTTCTGATGACGGTGGTGCGGAATGTTTACGAAAGCTCATTGGTTTGTACCAATGAAAGGTGTGTCAAGACCAACAAGACCTTGACTCAAGTAAAAGTAAAGGGAGAAACAAAACACTTTTACCTTTGCAGTTTACAATCAAATTGTTTTTCTTTTCGGAAGAACCACTATGAAAAAGTTTCAGTTTTTGTTGTGGCCACCTACAAAATTTCAATTCATCTATCCAAAAGTGCCTCTGAATAATCAGATTCAGGGTCTGAGACTGGTGACTGGCCTTAATCGTAATTTAATGAATTAGTTCATGTTTTACTTTAAGTGTCCTACGGAGTAAAACTGCGTAATTAAACTGCGTAAATGCTTTGTAACGAAATTATTTTTTAAACAACAATTTAAGTGGAACTAAAGATTTAATAATGCAGCTCGTGTGACACAACGTGAACAACCCGATCTGACATGATGGTCCATGTGACAAATGAATAAAACTAACCGTACGAAGTTTTGATTTGAATATAACGAGAAATAAAATTCAACCGAAATATTTACTTCCTACCCACACAATTAGCTAGAAACCTCTACTCAGTGAGTTTACTCAACTTAGGTCATTCTCAAGTTCCACTTTTCAAATGTTTTCAATAGCTCTCTCCCGCTTCCAATAAAGAATTGAATTCATTCAAGAGCACACTTTAGTACAAAAATGGGTATCCAAATAATTCCGAAATTGTAAGCCTTAGAAAATCACTTTAATTATCTTTCTGATGAATTTAATGCTGCTGTTGAAAATAAAGTGCAATTTTCTAGGGAATTTTAATCTTTTGTTTGATTTATAACAATGAGTCAATGGTTAACCGAATCAGATTCAGATAAACTTGTTCATTGGGACAGAGCCCAATTACCAGGGGTAGCAACGGCCAAATTCCAGGGGGATCAAATCAATATTGCAAACAGGTGCTATAATTATTCACAGATACTATCTAGGCGATGCGATAGTGCAGTGGTAGCACTGCTGGACATGTAATCGTAATCGCACGTCAGTTAACTTTTCTTAGTACGAGTTTCAATTCAATGTCATTTTTTTCTCTTTCAATCAATCGTTTGAATTCATTTAATTTGTCTAATGCATGCTGCCAAACATGGATGAATGTTAAGTTGCTGACTATACTTTGGTCCATGGCTGCCAAAGTTAGGAGAAAGTAAAGTCCCTCACAGTTCACGCTTCCAATACTAGAATGAGTATTTTGACCGATACTCAAATACACTACTAAGCCTTCGCTTTCTTGTAGTGTGGTCGACCATGACTCACAATTTTCAGGGGGATCAGAAACCCCCCTTAGCCCTCCTTGTTGCTGCAACATGCCAATTACCAGGATTGCCCATAACATTGCAAGTTATGTTATGGGTGTTGACTTTATTTCATGTTGTATTCAACACATTCATCAGTCCTACACCATTCTTTGTCCATACATAATCCCGAAAGATTACAAACAGGCAAAATGTTTTAAAAACTAGTATTGTACTTAGGTTTTGATTATCACTTTGTATTGTTTTTATTCATTATTTGATTATAAAACTAATTCAATATTATTGTTTCAGTGAACCCTTTCATCACCTAGCTGTTACTTATATTTTCAACTTTTGTTACCGTACAGGCTTTTCCTTTCCTTTCTGCTTTCACTGTTCAACCCAATGAATGTAAATCTCCCAGATTACTGTCACCATCACATAATTCATTCATTAGTTCGAATCATGTAACTCATTCCTTCATTTAAAAATTAATTCTGTTGTTTGTCCATACTTTATCGCAACTCATACCTTCAAATCCCTTCCGTAATCACAATCCATGCCTAATTATTACTAGTAGAAAAACACGAAAGAGTGAAAGAAGCAGCTTTCACTTTCCAACTTTGTCTACAAAGGTCCTAATAGTTGCATTGGAGCAAGGTCCGCTATAGCATCAAGTAAATAAATTGAACAAGCGAGCTCCTCTAAAACCGTCCTTTAGACGACAGATAGAATTGCATAATCATGCTTATTTTATTTATACAGGTTTCAGTTGCGCCTTACAATAACTGAATTGGGACATTTTTACGGAGCTTCGTTATTTATTTCAAAAAGTAAAAGGTGCGTCTTTTCTTTTTCACCTTTTTTGATGTTCTCTGATTTCTTAGAAGTAAGCATTTCAAATAAAATCGAGCTGAAGAAAAGCAAAGGTTTGTAAGAGTTGAACCGATCACAAGTTTTTGTCATCTCGTTTTCATCCCTAAATTCTTTGACTGCAACGGTGCAATAAACCGTGCCAAAGTGGAAATGGGAAGACATCTTGAAATTGGATAGCCTTTTGATTCTACTGATGGCTCTCTGAGAGACTAGACAAAACACAAAAGTCCACATTTTCCATCAGAGTACTTCTGATAGCAGTCAATCTCACTCAACCGTGAATAAAGTTCACGGCAAAACATTTTAGATACATAGACATACACCTCTTGCCCACGCATATTGATTCCACTAGCCACCAGCTGAAATAAAACCGGAATCTTGGTCGTTGACTTTGACCTGCAAATATACTTTTGCGGACCAAAATACGGAAAGTGGAGAGTTATCACACTGTCAAGGTGCAGCAAAACAAAAGACCGGAAAATCTATCAAAAGCTTGTGAATCCTTGTTTACCAAAATAACTTCATATCGTCTCTACAGGATGAAGAGACAGACAAAGAAATTGTTGGCGTTATCACCTCGTCCCGTCACTAGATAAACGGCTGATCATTTTATTTGGAACAAAGATGATGATGCGACAAGGGGGCCATCAGGACTTTGTAAAGCAGTCAGTGGAATACTAAAACGACTTCTTGAGTGTGATAGAAATGAAAACATGAATTTTCTTGTTCTTACAGCAAAATCCCAACCATTCAAGCTAAGCTGGTAGCACCATCATAGTAACTAGCATGGGTAGCGCATGATGTATTTTAATGTTGCTGGATTATAAAGATGGCGAACAAGAAAGAGAAACTGAGAAAAGGTAAAATATTTGCATTACTTGAACAATTCTCATGTTCCTTTGGATCTCATTTTACAACCCATAGTACAAAGGGGTATTATTTAGTTTTTTACGATTACAGGATAATGATAAACGATGCGCAGAATAATTCAAGCTGACATACGATTTTTTGCGTCCCCCTTTATATAGTCATTTGGCAATAGCTGTCTCTGGTTACCAAAACAGAAACTACCTGCTGAACGATATATTTACCTTTTACTTTCTTTTTAGAGTTTTCATCACAGTATTGATTTTGTGTGTTATTAATGTTTAGAAAAATCTGTACTGTGCCTATTTTTGTTTCATCTTTTAAGTCTCAAATTCGAAGCCACGCATGTAAACTTATATCATCCCACACACAAAAAGTATAAATTCAACATTACATCACATCACGTCATACGATCCACTGGACCTACGTTTGACTTTTTGGGGAAAGAAGGTCCTGTTTACAATTGGTTTATTATTTGAAAATAAAATGTGAAATCCCAAACTTCCTCTTTCTCTTGACTTTTCACGATGAAATGATACGATGAGCAAATTTATGTATTGACGAATTATTATTTGGCATTGCATTGTAGGTTTTCTTGAAACGCTTTGATACTTCCAAGACTTGCTTGACATGACATAAAAGTAGCTTTTGATATTTCAGATTACCTTTATGATACGGCAGCATTGCATTTTCTATCTTATCATTCCTCAAAAGAGTAAAAGCTGAAGGAAAGGAAAAGGGGACAAACACCAGGGGAATTCACTTTTAGATTGCGATTGTCACTGCATCTCATGCATAAAAAGGGAGCATTGTAACAAGCAAGGGAATTGATATCCATATCCTACCTAGTACATTCCTAATGGAGAATTGCTCAATTTTTTTAGAACAGTTTTATTATGAAACGCCTTACGCAACAGAGGAAAATGACATGACAAATGTCAAAAAATATTGTTTTGATGTGAGATGAGATAAACAAATTTGTCGCCGGAAGCTCTTTTATTGTACTGAATGAAAAAGAAGTTTTACTTTCAGTCAAAAATACATAATGCAAAATATGAAAATGCCCGCATTCTGTCATTCAGGTTGATCGCAACAATTTCAACGACACTTAGACCGCATCACATCGAAAATGTTTCTTACTTCTTTTTGTTTGTAACGTTTAGATTCAACGAGCGATATAGTTTTAAAAGTCATTTGATGTATTCTAAGTATTGACCCAGAACACTGAAATGGATGTTTTGTGATCGCGATACTCCTAAAACATTAGGAATATTTTCTGCTTGTGCGTCACAAACACAAAACAACAGAAAATGAAGCCACCTTGTCCTTTCTGAACTTCGATTTTTTTGTGTTAAAGTTTGATGGAGAAGTGTCAATCTGAAGTATGGAACCTACAAAAATGTGCGTCATTATATAAGTTTTGAAACAACTTTAGTTAATGCCTGTTGACCAAAGCGGAATTGTGCCATAATACGCCATGAATGTTCTCGTAGCCGCCTTGTCAGTACAATTTTCTCTCAAAGTCAAGGATTGACTGATATTTTTGCTTTCTTTCCCGGGAGATGATATCTATCTTTGTTATATAAATTTCGATTTGAACTATTTTTAGAATATTTCCAGTTCAGTCGCTTTCCAAAGAATACCTAATTTCACCTCTAAATGCCAATTCCACATGAACACTTTGCAAAGCCGTAAAACTTTTTCCAAATCCTGTCTTCGTTAAGATTAAAATATACGTAATGGATAAAGTCTTGAAACCGACAACAATCTTTCTTGTTATGTCGCTTAATTTCCAAGTATTTACATGAATATAAATAACAGTTCCTAATAACATAAAGGTACATAATACGAACAATACATCTATTTTCAGTTTGTTGTTTCAAATCGTAATTTCTTTTAATGAAAAATGAAAACAAGCCAAAGAACGAAGAAGCAAATTTCAGAGAAATAAGAACATGACTGGAGAAAGTATTTCGGAAGTTCCTGTGAAATAAACCAGAATGTGATAATTCAAGCGTTCATAAGCCCACTCAGCTCAGATAGAACTCCCTTGCTCAAAACTAACACCACCGCGGCACACAAAACAGCTCATCATCTAACACTCTTGTGTAGTCCTCCCTGTGCACATCACATCACCCTTTGCCTGACAAGATGTTTTCTCTTGATTTCTTTGCTCATTGAGAAAGAAAAATATAAGTAAATTTAGCTTCCAACTAAAGTCTTCCTTTTCAACAAAATCTTCCGAAGAGGAAAAGCTTAGGTGGGCGCCAGGATATTTACCTCTTGGCGTCTATTTGAAAAAAAAACTCTATCCAACCAAAATGGCAACGAACGTGTTACAAACAAGTTGAATATGAGATGGGACATGAGATGTAGATGTGATGTGAACAAACAAACATTATTGTGCCTTGCAGCTAAAAAGTAATCTCCAATGTATGTACCTATGCATCTTCCTTGTTTGCTATTGTGGTAAAAGTTATAAAGTTCATTGGTTTTCATTCCTTTACTTTCCTTTTCCCCTTCCTTGCTCCTTTTGGTTTGGTTGAGTGAGATGAGTTGAGTTGAGAAATGTGTGCAGAGCTTGGTTAAGCGTGAGATGTGTGCAGGAGGATAATGGGGTAATCCCGGGGTGGAGCGAGTGAGGTGAAGCCAAGGATGGATGGATTAAGCATTCTTAAGTTACTAATACATAACACCTCAATTTTCTGCTCGAAGAAAGTTTTTCCCCTACATATTTTTAGAGCACTTTGGCTCAATCGAGCGAGCTCATGACTTCGTGACCGAAAGAAAACCTGAGTTTGTTTATAGCTTAAAAGCTTTGCATGCGTCACTCGAGTTTTGAGGGAACAATAAAGGAACTCAATTTGAAACTCGAGACTTGTCCATTTTTACATTATCAGATTTATTAAGGCCTAGCTGTCACAACGATAATTTGGTTATAGTTTTTGGACCTTTTAGTGGTGTATGAGCTTTTTTCGGATTTTCTAGAAACATCTCTCAATGTGGCCGGAGCATTGACACATGGAAATTAGAGTATGGTCAAGAAATAGTCTGGATAACAAAGAAAGCTGTGATATATGAGAAAAAAGTCATATTTTTATAGGCGAAAATTTTGCCACATAATCTCCAACTATTAATCTTCAAAATTGTACAAAGAGACTGGATTGAAGTCCATTATTAATTTTGTAGGAAATGTTAGTTTGAAGGTT